>JARYGA010019169.1:0-49638 GCA_030545235.1 Helianthus tuberosus
TATTACACAATACTATATTAAACATAAACTAACATCAGCTCAAAACCTTGAATAATGATATGAATACATGTTTAAGAACAAGGAATCGAACCATAAATAAGCAAGAAATTGATGGGTCGGATCGTTATGCTTCCACTCGATCTTGGTGCTTCAAATAGGTATGATCAGGACTACTTCGAAACCCAGAAATCGCCTAGAAACATGGAGAAAAACACCCACATTGGAACTAGTAGCGAATGGCTCTATTTTATAGGCAATTTTCAGTTTGGCACTGTGTAGTTGGATCGCACGGTCGTGCACTGGTACTTGTACGGGTGACGTCATTCTCCGATTCGGGGTCAGTACAAGTGGACTAGTGGACAAGTTGTCTCGGTCACCAGATTGGCCACGGTCCATGCCACTGGTCGCACGGTAGTGCGAGGTCGTGAGAATGATCATCAGAAATCATGGTCTAGGTGGTTCAACGGTTAATGTGGCGGGTCATACGGTAGTGCGGTTCCGAGTAATCAGCGGCACCATGAGTCGCACTGGCATTACTTCCGAGGTCGGAGGTCTCGCACGGTAGTGTAGTTGGGATCGCATGGTAGTGCGACACCTGGCATGTCATCAGATTTTTTGTCACTTTTTGCCAGAAATGCATCAGAATTTGCCCGTTTTCATCAGATTTGTCATTCGTATTCTGTTTAAGACCTGAAAATATAAAAGTACCGGATTTGGTACCTAAACGTCACGGTTTTGATCAAAACGCTTAAAACGGAAGTGTTTTGTGGGATAAAAACATGTATAGTTTAACATATATCATGCATCCCCAGTAAAGCTGCCACAAGACAACACACCTCGACTAAGCCGCCGTTAGCAGAAAAATATTAGGCAAGATGCCATTGGCTTGATCGTCGCTAATAAATCAAGTTGAGACCAAATTATATTAGAGGTGTTTTTGCAAGTGGAATCCGAAGGTGTTCAAATTCACATGTTGTTTCATGTTAATGGATCTAGCGATCGCTTCTTTGAACCAAGGTGTTACAAATTGGTTAGCCTAGTTCTTTAGGAAAGGTATGTTTTCGATAAACACCTTGTAGCTGGATTTTATTTATTTCTATTTTACTTCTAGACTCCTGGTAAACGATCTAAAGTTTTGGTTTGGATCAATTCATACACACGTTTCCACTAGATTAAATTATGTTAAAATATGTGTACGAGACCTAAGAATGGTATCAGAGCCACTTTTGTGAACAAATAGAACATGTTTTATACTTGCAATCTGTTTTTATTGTGATCGAACTTTTGTTTGACAAAAGACTGCTTCCTTTACGGGTTGATGATTGTCTTGTTGCTTGCGAATCAAACCCTAGACCCATTCTTGTGTTTATTTATTGGTTCATGTATTTTGTTTCATATCTTGTATATTTTAGATGTTTTGGAAGCCTTGTATTGCAACATGCTTTTACAGTTTTATCTTCTAAATTGTAAAATAAGACATGATGAAATGTTAGAGATAAAAAGCCACGACGACCAGAAGCAAAGATGAAGTTCTTGCAATAAGTGGGTGTAATCAAGGCCCAAAGTTGTGTTTTGAGTTAGTGCCTTGTTTTTCCCATTCGGTTTATAGCTATTTGGCTTTAAGAAAGCCGAACATATATAAAAGAGTTTAATCGCGAAATGATAGTTAAAATGAAACACCAATTATTTGGTAAGATTACTAATACAAATATAAGCATTAATTATTATTATTATTATTATTATTATTATTATTATTATTATTATTATTATTATTATTATTATTATATTATATTATTATTATAATATAGAGAAATAAGTATATTGTCATGTAATTAATAAATATTTAGTTATGATTAATAAATGTATATTCACACCTTGGATGTTTTCAAAAGGGCCCCCAAAAATCACTAAGGTGGTATAAATTAAATCGATGAGCCGAGAAACTCAAAACTTGTTGCATTAGTATCCCCCAATTATCGATTTTCAACATTACTAGTATGGTACCATTCAAATAGTTACAATTTGAGCAATGAATAGAAAATAACATTTAACTTTAAATATCCCGACACAAAAATAGTGACTAGGGAATACATTATTAGTTGAATAATTTATTTAAGTTAAAGAAATTTTTATTAAATAAATAAGCTCTGAGAGTTAATAATTAATAATTTATTTATTTTTCGGTTAGTTGATATGACACATTCCTTAAATTGTAGCCATTTTTGAGTGTTTATTTTTCGATGTCTAATCTGCACATATATCATCATTGCTCTTGGTTTTCTTGACTGTATATCTCTTAAATGTCATCATATACACGTGTGATTTAGTTTACGAAGATTTTTCAATCCCGAGAACCTCGATCAGAGAGTAAAAAAGGCGTAAGGTTCACAATGGTGAAAAACTAAATTGTGATATACCGGGATAGGATTCGAATTACAGGAACAAGGGCCAAACCAACCATCCAATAATGGAATCGTCGAGCGAAAGTAATTGATAATTATTAAATTCAAAAAACACTATTCTTTGTTATCATTACCAATTTGAATTCAAAATCCTAACATATTCCCAAAGTTTGAGAGGACTTTAAATAGGTACCTAGGGTTATTGAGAAAACTTTTCAACACGCAACCTTCTCTTCATCTCTCTTGCCTCTTTTTGTGTTGCCATCCTCCCAGAATTACACCGATGCCGCCGACCACCATCAAGAGCTAGAGCCACTGACGCCGCCCAACGTTGGCCGATGCCACCATGCCCCGGCTAAGCTTCCCCAACTAAATGACGTGATGTCGTGGTCTCATGCAAATTTAATACAAATACAACTAATTAGTAAGCGGTAAGTGGGTATCGAACACAGGGAGTTTGTGGAAAGTATGTTATCTAAGTGTATATCTAAGTTTACTAAAGTTTATACTAATTGCAAGAAAAGTAAATTCAAGAGTTGTATTGTCTGATTTTAAAAGCTAAGATTAAATTAAACTAGATTGCAAATTAAATGATGGTTTTGAAAACAGATTAGGAACAAGCGACCATCATAGATTTCAGGTTTTAATCCACACTAATGTTTATGCCCAACTAGAGAGAACCACATACACATGGCTCATGCTTGATTATCTGTTTGCGATGAAAGGGAACTAAGTACTCGGATTATAAAATGCGAGGTTGTTACCCGATGATCAATTGCCAATTATCCAACCCTAATCCCTCCCATGATATCTCGATTGCCAACGGCACCAAGAACGTATGGTTTAGACTAACATCAAACAAGAATCAACACTTTACCAACAAACATTCAAACATCATAATAACTTAAACAAACATTCAAAGTCATTATTCTAGAAATCCAGGCAAAAAGATAATATCAAACGCAAACCTTACATCTAGGATGATCACCGACAAGTTTAGCCACTCATAGCTCGATGAATCATCATACCATCAAGTTCAATGTTCATACGAATCGAAAACACAAACCGAATGTTTAGAATCTTCAAGAACACAAGAAAGCAAGCCAAAATCGCCCGTATGTTGCTCTAAACCCGAAAACAATGATTGGAATGATGAAAAGGCACTCATAAATGTTCTTAAAATGGGAGTTACAAAAAATGCCAGTCGCCACCGTAACTTACGCTGGCCACCGTAAGTTACGGTGTGTTATGCCCTTATTAACAAAAAGACCAAACACATGGAAACTACAAGTTTTCAACTAAAAACATAAAATTTGCATTTTTACCAAAATACCCTTGTAGTTAGTTCGAGATCAACACCTCCCCTAGTCTAGTTATAGGTGTTAATTCGAACTACCCTGTCTCGATACAAGTTTAAAGTACCTAGTTACAAACGGCTAAGTTTCTAAACCATAATTTACATAACCAAAAGATTACTTTCAAGAAGTATGAGTTTAACAAAAATATTTTTTCAAAAGGGCGAATACTTCGGAAGCGCATAGTCGAGTGAACATGTTTGTGTTCGCCCCAAGCCTCGCCTCGCCACCTATATAACAGATTTACCTACAACACAATCCAATTTAACTAGTTAGTTCTTGCAACTTTCATTTAAAATAAAACCAACATCCATTATTTACATCACATAACCACATCACCATCTTACTTTCATTTACCCATTGGGCAGGTACTTACTTATTATCTCCGAAAGAGATAATGCATCACATTAATTAATCCGTTGGTTTTGGATTAGACATAATACCACATACATCATCCCAAATCCATTCGTGATGGATTTAGCTACTTTTCTTCTTTCTTACATAACTTCCCATGTGTACGGTTAGTTCAAGACCAACCTTCCATAACGTAACTTCCTCCATAAATCATCGTTCCTTACGACCCGTTTATAGCGGGTTACACTATCGATTACCCATCATCTATGAACTATCATAATTACGATTCTAACATAGCAATATCAATTAAACAATAAAGCTTGTATGCATAGGACAACATACCTCGATCCTGTGAGCTGTCCGACCTCCTAGCACTCGAACCTTCTTCTTTTACGCCTACATCAACACATTCACTCATTTAGCCCGACTACATATCATTTCATTCATTTACACACTTTTATCATACAACAACTTGTTATTTGTTCTTTTAGGCATTTTATCAAACACTTGGCGGGTTTCACCTTTATAGGGTATTTAATTACAAGTATCTTCACATACTAATGTACAAGTTCATAACAATTAAGTAAGTTAATGAGATTCTCTCATCCTACATCATTCATATATGTTCCATCCATCTAAACAAGTTAAATCACCACAAACCAAACACCAATCGAGTTCTAGTTCATAATCTTAACTTCTATTTGTGTATATCACAACATTAATCATAGTTGGGTAGAAACCCATTTCCTAAAGTTCATAATTTCAAGAAATTCAACTTACCACTTTGTTATTCACACCATGATGACCATGGATTCGCGTTCCTACAATCGTTCGGGCTTGAAATCTCCTTCAATTTGATGGAATTAGTGAACTAGGGTTTGTGGTGTTCTTGTCTCTTCTCCTGGACAACATCACGCACACACTAGAAGTGTCTAGTGTGTGTGTGTTATTTAATTTAACTAGTCTTCCTTTTAATTTTTCATGTTTAGTCCCTCGGTTCCTAACGTTTATTTATTTTAGCCCAAACCTTCATTTCATGAACTATTTTCGAGAAAATAATTAGATTACATATTTTTGGGGTGTTACAAGTCTACCCCTCTTAGAAAAAGTTTCGTCCCCGAAACTTGAACACATACTAAATCATCATTTACGTACCGAATAAAGAAGGGTAATGCTTCCGCATTTCATCTTCCGATTCCCATGTAAGTTCCGACCCCTTCCGGTGTTGCCATTGCACTAGAACTTGTTTAATGGCCTTATTGCGAAGATTCTTTACCTTAAAATCTTTAATGGCTATAGGTCTTTCAACATAGTTTAAGCTCTCATCTACTTCAATGTCGTCAAGAGGTATGATCGCCGATTCATCCGCAAGGCATTTTCGTAATTGTGATACGTGGAAAGTGTTATGGATTCCATCTAATGAAGACGGTAATTCTAGACGATACCCCACTTTCCCCACTCGAGCCAAAATCTTAAATGGCCCAATATAAAGAGGCCCCAATTTACCCCGTTTCCGAAAACGGATTATACCTTTCCATGGGGATACTTTTAATAGAACATAGTCTCCTACTTGAAATTCGATAGGACGCTTTCTCTTATCCGCATATGCCTTTTGCCTATCCTGAGCCGCCTTTAATCGTGCTCTAATTAGGTCAATCTTTTCATTGGTCATTGCTATCAATTCGTTAGGCGCGAGTTCCCTTTGTCCTACTTCCCCCAACATACGGGAGTCCTACACTTTCTTCCATATAACAGTTCATAAGGTGCCATTTTGAGACCACTATGATAACTATTATTGTAAGAAAATTCCACTAGTGGTAAATGGTCATCCCAATTTCCCCCAAAATCTAACGCGCATGCTCTTAACATATCTATAAGCGTCTGAATCGTTCTTTCTGATTGACCGTCAGTCTGCGGGTGGTAGGCGGTACTTATGTGCAGTTTCGTGCCCATACTTTCATGGAACTTCCGCCAATAACGAGAGGTAAATCTCGTATCCCGATCTGAAACTATTGACACAGGCACCCCGTGTCGAGATATTATTTCATTCACATATACTTCCGCCATCTTTTCTGAGGAGTAGACCTCTCGAATTGGTAAAAAGTGTGCACTCTTTGTGAGCCAGTCCACAATTACCCATATCGTATCATGCCCCTTTTTCGTTCTAGGTAGCTTAGTTACCAAATCCATCGTTAACTCCTCCCATTTCCATACTGGAATTTCCAAGGGTTGTAACCCTCCATAGGGTTTCTGATGTTCCGCCTTCACTTGAGAGCACGTTGGACATTTCGCGACATACTTAGCGATATCGCGTTTCATACCGGGCCACCAATAGTTTATCTTCAAGTCGTAGTACATTTTTGTAGCCCCAGGGTGAATGGAATACCGTGACTTATGAGCTTCTTCAAGTAGCGCTGTCTTGACCTCGTAAAACCTTGGTATCCAGATCCGACCAAATCTCGTTTTAAGCCCGTTCGAGTTTTCTTCAAATTTCTCTGCTATCCCCTTCGTTCTTTCTTTCTTTGGATCCCCTGCCTCTAATGCTTTTATTTGAGTATCTCTTATCATTTCAAGGAGGTGAGGCGTAACTGTCATCTTCATAGATTTTACATGAATCGGGTGTGGATATTCTTTTCGACTCAATGCATCAGCTACGACGTTTGCCTTTCCCGGGTGATATAAAATATCACAGTCGTAATCTTTAATCAGTTCCAACCATCTTCGTTGTATCATATTCAAATCTTTCTGTTCGAAGAAGTATTTGAGGCTCTTATGATCCGAGTAGATCGTGCATTTCACCCCATACAGGTAATACCTCCAAATTTTTAAGGCAAAAACCACCGCTGTCAATTCTAGGTCATGGGTCGGGTAGTTTACTTCATGTGGCCTAAGTTGTCTTGAAGCATACGCGATAACCTTTCCCCTTTGCATTAAAACACACCCCAAGCCTTGATGTGACGCGTCTGAATAGACAACCAAATCTTCCGTTCCATCGGGTAATGTTAACACCGGAGAACTCGATAATTTGTCTTTTAACACTTGAAAAGCTTCTTCTTGTTCTTTAGCCCACACGAACTTTCCTTCCTTCCTCGTTAGTTTAGTCATTGGTAATGCAATCTTTGAGAAATCTTGAATAAACCTTCTATAATAGCCGGCAAGGCCTAGAAAACTCCTTACTTCGGTTGGGTTTTTCGGGGGAACCCACTTTAATACGGCCTCAATCTTTGCTGGATCTACTAAGACACCTTCTGAATTTATCACATGACCTAGAAACTGCACCTCCCTGAGCCAAAAGGCACACTTTGAGAACTTTGCATAAAGTTTTTCTCTACGGAGGGTTTCAAGTACCTCACGTAAGTGTCTTGCATGATCGGCATCATTCCGGGAGTAAACCAAAATGTCATCTATGAACACAATCACAGATTTGTCTAACATAGGTCGACATACTCGGTTCATCAGGTCCATAAATGCGGCTGGCGCGTTCATCAACCCAAAGGACATGACCAAGAATTCATAATGTCCATACCGAGTTCTAAATGCAGTTTTTGCAACGTCCTCCTCTCGCACCCTTACTTGATGATAGCCCGAACGTAAATCTATCTTTGAAAACCAAATCGCCCCTTGCAACTGATCAAAAAGATCATCAATTCTGGGTAAGGGATAACAGTTCTTCACGGTCAATTTATTCAGCTCCCGATAGTCGATGCACATATGCATCGACCCATCTTTCTTCTTTACAAAAAGAACGGGTGCTCCCCAAGGTGATATGCTCGGACGTATAAAGCCTTTATCAAGTAAGTCTTGCAGTTGAGTCATTAGTTCCCTCATTTCGGTGGGAGCCAGTCTATATGGGGATTTAGCCATCGGTTGCGCACCCGGATTTAAATCAATACGAAATTCTATTTCGCGTTCGGGTGGAAGCCCCGTCAACTCCTCCGGAAACACATTTGGAAATTCATTCACTACTGCCACGTCTTCGAACTTGGGAAGGCTTTGATGAACATCTACTACATAGGCTAAAAATTCCCTACTTCCATTACGCACGTATTTGAAGGCTTGGACAATATTGCATAACTTTGCTTTTACATTTCTCTCTCCTTGAATACTTAACCATTTCCCACTCGGAGATTGCACGCGTATTGTCTTACTTTCGCATTTAATCTCCACATGGTGTCGGGCCATCCAATCCATACCTACTACTACCTTGAATTCTCCTAAGACCATAGGTACGAGATCAATATCAAACTCCTCATCCTCTATCGTGAGCTTACAGTTTCTACACACTTCGTGCAACAAATAGTTCTTGCTATCAGCTATTTCTACCTCTAATGGTATTTGCATTCTTTCAATCTTAAATGAGGGGTGACTAATTACATCACTCGAAACAAATGACATAGTAGCTCCGGTATCGAATAACACGTACATCGGCAAGGAATTTAGCAAGAAAATACCTGACACAACATTCGGATGAGCTTTAGCCTCTTCAGACGTAATTTGAAACATTCTTGCTCTTGCCTTAGGGTTCTCCTCCTTTTTGCCTTCCTTCTTCATCCCCGATTGGAGCTTGGGACACTCCGCCTTGATGTGACCCTTCTGGAAACAATTATAACATGTCTTCGTATTCTTAGGGCACCTGTAATGCGGATGTCCCTCTTCCCCACAGTTATAACATCCCTTCTTGCCTAACAGGCACTCCCCAGAGTGAAGCTTTCCACAGTTCTTGCAACAGGGAATTCCACTCTTTGCTTTCTCTTTATTAGCTTGATCTTGAAACTTGCCTTTCTTGAAAGGAGTTGGGTTAGACACCTTCTCTGGCGGTCTCTTTTCACCTCGCTCCACCTGTCTCTTGAGTTCAATCTCCCTGTCTCGCGCCCAGTTTGTAAGTTCGTTAAGAGTTTCACACTTCGAGGGCGTAATAAACTCCCTAAACTCCGCTTTCAACATATCATGGTATCGATTGATTTTCATTCTTTCTGAATTCACGAACTCCTTGCAAAACTTCAACTTATACAAGAAAATATTTGTTATCTCATTGATTGTTTCATCGTGCTGTCGGAGACGCAAGAATTCCTCCTGAATCCTATCGACGGCGGATTGAGGGCAATGGTATTTTAGGAAAGGCTCTTTAAATTCCTGCCACGTCATCACTTGAAGTTTATCTTCACCTATCTCTTTACAATGAGTATCCCACCAATCTTTAGCTTGCGATTGCAATTGACCCGTAGCAAACATTACTTGATCTTCCTTATCACACCGACTCCGGATAAACACAACTTCTATATTAGAAATCCATCTTTGGCATACAATTGGATCTATCTTTCCATCATACGGAGAAGGACTACACGCCATAAAATCCTTATACGTGCATCTTCGTATCTTACTCTTGCTTTTAGACTCTCCAATCATCTCCTTTATTTCATCCATTTTGCTTGTCATTATTGCATCAATCGTTTCCAACACGCGACTCTCCACCTCTTGAACCATTTGTGGAAGTTTGGCTTCAAAAGTATTATCCATCATTTGCGCCATCTTTTCATTTAATGCATCTTCCCGTGCCACATCATCATCATTCGTATCCACGTGGTCCGCCATCTACACAATAAAGTTTTTTTCGATGGTTTTTAATAATTTCAACATCACCTACCCTTGCGGTTCATTATAGGTTATTCCATAATGTCGTAATAACTTTCATAACTCTATTTACATGATTCATAACCATCATAAACAAGTCCCTTGGTCATAACACAAAAAAAAAAGTTTGGACGTTTAGGGGGGGTCGCGCGACGCGGCGCATGATTGATCATCCTTCGCGTGACGCGAAGGGTCTCGCACGACGCGACGGCCTTTAGCGCTACGCGAGGCTTCGATTTTCACAGAAGATCTGGTGCTGGGTGCTGCATTTTCTCAAAATTCCCATTTTTCACCTAAATGATCATAACTTACTCAATTTTCATCCGATTTACGATCCGTTTCTTCCTACGCGATCGTAATTCCATCCTTCATCACATAGAGTTAAAATCCGGTACCCGGATTAACCATTTCCGAAATTTTTAAGCTTTCGGCCATTTTCTCACTTATAAACTTTCAACCCATTCATGGTTTAACAACCAAACTTATCCGTTTGCATACCAATTCTTGCCAATGCCATACCATAGTTATTTTCCATTACACAAGATCCAAATTCATGGGATTCTATACACTCGTAACCCACTACGACGCATATTATTATTTTGACCCGTTATAAAATTTAAAGCATCTCAAACTTTTACCTTGTTTGCGACCTTGAAGCGAACACACCCATTGCGCGAGCTATCAGTTTGAGCCCAAGCACTTCAACTCGTGCTTGATTCTCTCAAACCTTGGCTCTGATACCAACTTGTTACGCCCTTATTAACAAAAAGACCAAACACATGGAAACTACAAGTTTTCAACTAAAAACATAAAATTTGCATTTTTACCAAAATACCCTTGTAGTTAGTTCGAGATCAACACCTCCCCTAGTCTAGTTATAGGTGTTAATCCGAACTACCCTATCTCGATACAAGTTTAAAGTACCTATTTACAAACGGCTAAGTTTCTAAACCATAATTTACATAACCAAAAGATTACTTTCAAGAGTATGAGTTTAACAAAAAATATTGTTTCAAAAGGGCGAATACTTCGGAAGCGCATAGTCGAGTGTACATGTTTGTGTTCGCCCCAAGCCTCACCTCGCCACCTATATAACAGATTTACCTACAACACAATCCAATTTAACTAGTTAGTTCTTGCAACTTTCATTTAAAATAAAACCAACATCCATTATTTACATCACATAACCACATCACCATCTTACTTTCATTTACCCATTGGGCGGGTACTTACTTATTATCTCCGAAAGAGATAATGCATCACATTAATTAATCCGTTGGTTTCGGATTAGACATAATACCACATACATCATCCCAAATCCATTCGTGACGGATTTAGCTACTTTTCTTCTTTCTTACATAACTTCCCATGTGTACGGTTAGTTCAAGACCAACCTTCCATAACGTAACTTCCTCCATAAATCATCGTTCCTTACGACCCGTTTATAGCGGGTTACACTATCGATTACCCATCATCTATGAACTATCATAATTACGATTCTAACATAGCAATATCAATTAAACAATAAAGCTTGTATGCATAGGACAACATACCTCGATCCTGTGAGCTGTCCGACCTCCTAGCACTCGAACCTTCTTCTTTTACGCCTGCATCAACACATTCACTCATTTAGCCCGACTACATATCATTTCATTCCTTTACACACTTTTATCATACAACAACTTGTTATTTGTTCTTTTAGGCATTTTATCAAACACTTGGCGGGTTTCACCTTTATAGGGTATTTAATTACAAGTATCTTCACATACTAATGTACAAGTTCATAACAATCAAGTAAGTTAATGAGATTCTCTCATCCTACATCATTCATCTATGTTCCATCCATCTAAACAAGTTAAATCACCACAAACCAAACACCAATCGAGTTCTAGTTCATAATCTTAACTTCTATTTGTGTATATCACAACATTAATCATAGATGGGTAGAAACCCATTTCCTAAAGTTCATAATTTCAAGAAATTCAACTTACCACTTTGTTATTCACACCTTGATGACCAAGGATTCGCGTTCCTACAATCGTTCGGGCTTGAAATCACCTTCAATTTGATGGAATTAGTGAACTAGGGTTTGTGGTGTTCTTGTCTCTTCTCCTGGACAACATCACGCACACACTAGAAGTGTCTAGTGTGTGTGTGTTATTTAATTTAACTAGTCTTCCTTTTAATTTTTCATGTTTAGTCCCTCGGTTCCTAACGTTTATTTATTTTAGCCCAAACCTTCATTTCATGAACGATTTTAGAGAAAATAATTATATTACATATTTTTGGGTTGTTACACGGTGGCCCTTAAACCTTTACGTTCAGTCTTTACTACCTTACGGTGGTCAAAAATTGTCAGTGTCTACCGTAAATTACGCTAGTTACCGTAAGCTACGGTATGCTTCATCAAGCAATTTTGTATTCTTCACAACTTTCTCGTTTCAACTCCGTTTTCTTCGTCGTTTTTGCCCACGTTTTCATAATTTCATCCTCTATCATGTCATCAACTTAATTCTTCAATTCCAATAATTGATTTTTTTTTCATTTATTATCTGTATTCCTTCCATTTTAAGCTCCATTTGTACCTGAAACACAAACAACCGTAGTTATCTAATTCTAGACAATTACCCGATTAAATGTAGGATTTTAATATTATTTATACCACTTAAGGGTTGTCCTACGGGCTACCCATCACATCCCCACACTTAACCGTTGCTTGCCCCTAAGCAACTCATTTAAACAAACCACAATATACTCAAGCGATCAAACACAAACCAAACAACCAAATGTCCTCATTTACTAACTTTTTCATAAAGCTGCGCATAATACACCCCTCACAATAACTCTCCCCTCGGTGACAAGTAATAACTAGCAAGGATGAGCTAGAACACACTTAAGGCAAACGGGAAGTTGCACAACAATAAGCTTGTACCTAAATCGGTCATTCGCCTAAAGAATTTGCTAAACATGCACATGAATCAAAGGGACTTAAAGGTTTGTAACGTGGCTAGGCAAATGGGTAGGAAATAGAAATATATATGTGAATAGTAACTAACGATTCAACCCGGTCTTTTATTTCTAACTAAACATAACATAAACAACTATATACCAAATATCTCGTTCATTTTTTTCTTTTTTTTTTCATTGCTTTTTTTCTTCTTTTTTTTCTATTTTTTTCATTTTCATATATCTTTTTTCTATTTTTTTTCTTTTCAAACATAACAAGATAAACATACTAATACGAGATGCAACACTAATAGACCGGGTCAAATACAAGTTAAATTTAGAGGAACTAGGCATGGGTTACAAATGATCGGTTTCAAGCTCAAATGGGCTACTAAAGTCCAAACCCCCGCCCCTCTCACTACCATGCTCATATATATAATTTATGAGGTCCAACCCCCCAAATCTCACACTCACACACACCATGACCAGGCTACCTAGTTGTCCTTATCCTTTTCACATGCATATCAAGCTAAGGCCTCAAACCTCATTTAAGACAAGTTCTAATGTACCCCCACCCATTGCCACTCTCATCAAAGAAAATATTTCTAACAATTCAAATAAGTGGCTCAAACTCTCACCAAGAAAAAAAGGGTATACGGGGTTGCCGGTGTGTTATGCGGTTTCAATACATTAAGTTTTCAAATTTAGACCAATTTTCGCTTGATTACAATTTTTTTCAAAAATTTACCCCCATCCCCACACTTGGGATACATTGACCCCAATGTATGGCTTTGAAGGGAAAGATCGCTCCAAACACACCAAACTCTTTTTATTTATTTATTTATTTTTTAATCTAAAAGCAAACGAACTAACTACCAATATTTCAAAGCTAAAGAACATAACAAGACTAAGGAAAGAGTACATTGACCTAGTGAAGTTTGACACAACAGATGTTGTAGATAATCCGACTTCCTATCACCACCTTCACACAAATATCCGCACATCTTCCCCACACTTGAATGTTGCCATGGCCCTGAAACATAGAAAGATAAAAACAACAAGGTCAATATAAAACCCCGGGTTGCCTCCCAAGCAGCGCTAAGTTTCGAGTCTTCAGCCAGACCATGCCACCCCCATTTATGGTGGCTCAAAGAATCGGTTCCTATCACCTCCCCCACTGTAGCTTGTCATTGGTTGAAATGCATCCATCAAATGTCCATTCGATGGATAGTCAACTACATACCTGCTCGAACCCTCATACTTCTTTTCACACCTCGATGGTTTGTTTGTTTTTATTCTTTGATGCACACTTTTCATATGGTCACTAGACTCTCTACCCTTCTCTTTAATAGATTCATAACTAATCTCCCTAGTATGAACATCTAGGATGATCACCGACAAGTTTAGCCTCTCATAGCTCGATGAATCATCATACCATCAAGTTCAATGTTCATACGAATCGAAAACACAAACTAAATGTTTAGAATCTTCAAGAACACAAGAAAACAAGCCAAAATTGCCCCTATGTTGCTCCAAAACCGAAAACAATGATTGGAATGATGAAAATGCACTCATAATTGTTCTTAAAAATGGGAGTTACAAGAAATTCCAGTCGCCACCGTGACTTACGCTGGCCACCGTAAGTTACGGTGGCCCTTAAACCTTTACGCTCAGTCTTTACTGCCTTACGATGGTAAAAAATTGTCAGTGTCTACCGTAAATTACGCTAGCTATCGGAATCTACGATAGGCTTCAGCAAACAATTTTGTTTTCTTCATAACTTTCTCATTTCAACTCCGTTTTCTTCGCCGTTTTCGCCCACGTTCTCGTAATTTCATCCTCTATAATGTCATCATCTTAATTCTTCAATTCCAATAATTGATTTTTTTCATTTATTCTCTGTATTCCTTCCATTTTAAGCTCCATTTGTACCTGAAACACAAACAACCGTAATTATCTAATTCTAGACAATTACCCGATTAAATGTATGATTTTAATATCGTTTATACCACTTAAGGGTTGTCCTACAGGCTACCCATCACTAAACCACCGCTGGCCAACAGACCCCAGCTATGACGCCTTCGGCAAAAACATCATCGGCAAGATGCCATCGGTCGGGTCGCACCCCGGCTAATACTAGTGTTTTCGCAAGTGGAATCCGTAGGTATTCAAATTCATAGGTTTTTTCATGTTAATGGATCTAACGAACGAATCTTTGAACCAAGGTGTTACGCATTGGTTAGCCGAGTTCTTCAGGAAAGGTATCTTTTAGATAAACACCTTATGGTTAGATTTCGTTTTATTTCTAGTTTGCAATCGGACTCTGGTTGGATGATCTAAGGTTTCATTTTAGATTGAGTTTTACACATATTTTGACAGGATTAAATTATGTAAAAATACGTGTATGAGACCTAAGAGACCTAATAATGGTATCAGACCCACTTTTGCAAACATATATAACTTGTTTTATAATTGAAATCTGGTTTTATTTTGTCAAAACTTTTGTATGACAAAAGACTGCTTCCTTTACGTATTAATAATTATTTTGTTGAACGGGAATCAATACCTAGATTGTTGTTGTGTTTATTTTCTATTTTATTTTCTAAATTGTAAAATAAGACAAGATTAAAAGTTGAAGATCAAAAACAATGATGAATAGAAGCAAAGATGGAGTTCTTACAATCAGTGGGTGTAATCAAGGCCTAGAGTTGTGTTTTGTGTTATTGCCTATTTTGTCCTGTTTCGGTTTATAGTTAATTGGCTTCATCAAAACAAAACATAGTTAAAAGAATTTAATCACGATCCCTAGTTAAGATTAAACACCATTTATTTGGTGAAATTACTAATACATCATAAGCATTTTTTATATTTATTATTATACAGAGAGATATAACAATTTTGTCTTGTAAATATTAAATGTTTGGTTATGATTAATAAACGTATATTCATACCTTGGATGTGTTCAAAGGGGGCCCTAGAAACTCTAAAGTGTTATAGATTAAATCAAATTTCGGATAAACTCAAAATTAACAACATAATCAATATATATGTATTAATTATATTTTTATGAGTTTCTAACCTTTGATATTTTTAACTAGTCCACCTAAAAATTTATATCAACTAGGATCTTGTACATCCTATATGGAATATCATGTCAGTCCAAATAGTTATTTTGTAATAATTAAATTAGTCACTTTTGTAAAAAAAAATATACATAACTAGTTTCTACAAATTCTTAAATCACATATTATCAATGTTGCAGAAATCGGCCTAGGCGGCCGATTAATCGGCGTCTAGGCGCTAGTAGGTGGGTTACTGCCTAAATTTAAGCTAGTCGGTCAAAAAAATCGGTTATGGTCAAAATTGGTCAAAGTCGGTAAAAGTCGGACAAAATCGGTCAAAATCGGACTAATCGGGGTCATGTTTTTTCACCCAAAAAATCCAATTTTTGACACCTGGCCCATGGTTTAAAACCCAAATTTTAGTTATAAACCTTTTTTAACATTTAACCCCCCTCTATCTTTCACTAGTTTACATGTGGTCCTAAACTTTTAAATTTATTAATAAAAAGTATAAAGTTATCTCCTAAACTTGTAAATTTATTAATAAAAAGTAGAGTGAATTGCAAGTTGTGTCCTTTATCTTTAGGACACTTTGCAAGTTTTGTCCTTTATGTTTAAAGTTGACGAGTTTTGTCCTTTATGTTAAAAATCAAGCACGTTTTACCCTTTGGGTCTTAAAAATCAAGCACGTTTTGTCCTTAAAAATCAGGCACGTTTTGCCCAAAAGGATAAAACGTGCTTGATTTTTAAACATAAAGGACAAACTCGTCAACTTTAAACATAAAGGACAAAACTTGCAAAGTGGCCTAAAGATAAAGGACAAAACTTGCAATTCACTCTAAAAAGTATAAAGTTATCTATATATATATATATATATATATATATATATATATATATATATATATATATATATATATATATATATATAAATTTTGTAAAATTATACTTAAAAAGTCCAATCCGATTAATCCCTAAGCGGTACCTCACCGCCCGACTAGCGCCTAACGCCTTCTACAACATTGCATATTATGAATAATTACTCTATGAATTAAGAAATCGGTCATTTAAATTATATAAACAGTTAAATAATCATATAAACCCCTAAACGAATTTAACGGTATTTATAATAATAACATAAAATTACTTATGTAAATACATACATATTTTGTAAAATGCTAAATTTAGTTTAACCATCAAAAATACATCTAGTAGATTTATAAACTAGACAATTATAAATATCATGCCAAGAAAATACGATTTTTATATCATTACATATAAAATATCCTTTCTAGTAATTTAGTAAAAGTCCATCTTCATAATATTTATATACATTTTCGAAAATCAATCTTTCCTTATATTTATATTAATACCATCAGTTATATTAACAATACTTCCATAGATCATGAAGTCCAACACAAATTTCGTAATCTATTTATTTTGTAAAAATTTAAAAAGTAATGTTCACGAGTTTGATATTTTGATAAACTTATATTTTATATAATATTTCCATATGATATATCATGATAAAAAAAATGCATAGTAAATTCATAAGAAATCTAAAAATTCCCAAAATTTTCACAAATTAATCTGATATGGTATATAACATAAACATAACTTCAGTTTTATGAAAACAAGCTTCTAGGATCAAAAGCCCTAAATTTAGGATTTCAAGAACCCTAATTTATCAAGAAATTAAATATGAATTCGTATGCCCATCTATCACAAAAATGGATAGTAGACTTTTGTAGATCATGAAAAACTAATGAGATTAGACTCAAGTACCTAAATTAATTGAGGAATGAAGGAGACATCACAAGCTGAAGATTTTGCACCCTAAACTTGATCTTCACTATAATCCGCATGAGAAGATGATTATGAACGAGATTTTGTAATGGGAAATGCTAGCAAAAGTGTTAGGAAGCTAATTATTCCAATCTTGTAGTCCATGATTAAAGAATTGGTCAAGTCCCTTCAAGTTCTTGAAATGTATATGGAGTTTTAATGGTGTAGTAAAGGTGAATTGTTTTCAGTTATTTTGGTTAATTAAAAGGGTTATGTGACGATTAGATGATAAGAAAACATTATCTCTATGGAACCGAATCGTTTGATGTCAAGATAGTGTAGTCTGGCACTATATTCTGGCGCAGTTATACCATTCCTTAATTTTTACTAATGTCTAACGGGTATTACTTATTGAATTAATATTTTTAAATCGAAATTAATTATATTAATTGTTTTAATATTCGACAATAGTATAAATAATAAATAATAATAATAAAATTCGTATTTTACATTTATTATGGTTCGGATCCGATTTTCAAAACAGATCGTTTTTCCTAAGATCCGTTTTTGGCGGATGTTACAATCATCGTCATTAGGTTCCACCGCAGGGCGTTTTCTGGTGGGTGATTGAGATCTAGGGGTTTTGGATGGCGAGTGATCTGATTCGTCGGAGGATTGTTGGGTTATTTTGGGTTCGGTATTCAAATCCTTCAAATGAAGGTTCTTCTTTGCTGGAGGATGAATTGTTGGGTTAAGCCATTAATGGCAAGAGAGATAAATTACTAATGTTTGGTTTGTGAAATTGGGGAGATAAGTGAGGAATATGTCAAAAGTAAAAAGTCAACAATAGGTTTAATTGTGACAACTGGCATAAAACTGGTAATTGTCGTACAGTTTAATTATTATTTAATATCTGCAATTATGTGCTTAAATGTCAACATTGTATAATTACATGCTATACATATGAATTCATGCACGTTTCATACTTCAAATATTGCTTTATGCATTACTTTTAGCGTTGCGTCAGAAAGACTAGTAAACTCACTGGTAAGACACACTGTGTTAGCAGTTTTGCAGAAAACAATCAGACAATAGAATTAGGGCCTAGGAGTAGGTCCAACATCTGAAATACATTAAAACCCAAGTGTGGATACAAGGGTTAACATATAAACTTTCCGGAACCTAAACTATGCACTAAAAAGCACCCGAAAATTATCTAACATGCAGAAATCAGCATAATTCAGCAACAATTCAGCTATAATCAGCCTTTAAGCACATTAATATCATGTAGAATTTATGTTTTATTGTCCAAAATAACTTACAAAGTGCCGGGAAGTAAAACTGCCACAAAAAGTGCTTTATACCTAGTGAAACTGCGCAATTCAGCACTTTAACGAACCGTAACGAAGCAAACAACCGGACAATAACCGGGACATCAAAATTTGACTAGAAGTAATGTTTTTATGATATTAAACTAGAATTGATGCTAGAACACCTTAAAAATCATAAAAACCCCTAAACACACTAAAACTAACTTAACCCCCCCCCCCCCCCCCCGTTTGCACTTTAAGCCTTCAACTTCTCAAAAATTACACTTTGCCACCCCCCCCCCCCTCTTTAGTTGGACGGTTGGACAAGGGTCCCACCATGGGGATTTTATTTGATTTCATTTGATTTTATTAGATATTATGTTGGGGAATATTCTAAGAATTATACCAATAAAAGATTTGAAAGATCTTATAAAATCCTAAACAAATCACACATTCTCATTCACTTCACCTCCTTCCTCCTTTGCCCTCTTTGCTCTCGGCCTCACCTCCACCATCATACACCCTCACTTTTGATCATCATACATCCATTCCAAGGCCACTACAAGGTGTATGGAGACCATCTAAGAAGGCTTAAGGTGTAGGAACTTGAAAGACCTCTTTGTGGAGTCTTTAACCACCTATTTTCTTCCTTGTTCATCATCATCATACTTGTGCCACTACCCTAGCCATTAGAGCTAGTAGTAAGCTTCTTGATCACTAATTTAAGTCATGTTTATGTTATGTACACGTTTCACCATCTAAACAACTTAACTTCTAATGTTAAAAATGAAAAGATCTAACATACTCATGAAGAAAATAAGTGATTACATAAAATTTTAGTGTATATATTGATGTTGTTGATGTTATATCTTATGCTTATGATTAGATCAAGTATGTTAAACTTGAATCTAACAATTTTAAGCATGGATCTTGAAGGATCCATGGTTAAACTTGAAGATGAACATATGAAGCATGATGTGAGCTTGAAATAAGAATTTCTATGCATAATCTTGTAACTTTGAAGTAATAAAGAGTGTGTAGAACTAATTTTCGAAACTAAAACTCATGGAAGGTTTGTTAAAAGATTAACATAAAGCTTGTTTTTTGAAAAATCTAAGGTTATTAAGCATGGATCTTGAAAGATCCATGGTAAAACATGATGTTAAACATAATGATCTTTCTAAGAAACATAAAAGTGATTTTTAGAACATGATTTACATACTTTGAAACCATTAAACTCATAAATAAGTTGGTTAATAAAATAAAGTCTTACAAAAGTTTGTTTAAAAACCACAAGAACACTTATTTTTGGAAAGATCATAATATGTTAAGTGTAGATTTAAAAGACTACACGTTTTTAACAAGAATCAAGTTCACCATGATGTTTCATATGAAGAAATTAGTATTTATTGGTGATGATTGTTGCGGAAAATTGTTTTGATGATTGAAAAGAAAATAAACACGTGTTTTGAAAACATGGGAAACCTCCATTTTTAGGGGAAACTATGTCAAAAAAAAATTATAAAATTTTGACACTTAGAAAAATATAAGTTTTGGTGAAACTTATTCCCTAAAAATTTACCTCAAAATATTTACCAAGGTTTCCCTAATTTTTGTGTAAATTTCAAGTTAAGAAATGATGATTTCTTCAAGATAAAAATTGATATTAAGTATGTATATTTTTAAAGAAAATATATATATATATTTATTAATCACCAAATTTTGTGCTAAGTGTATACTATGTGTATTATATGTGGTAGTGTATTAGGATTTGAAAATACACTAAATACTCCCAAAGAGCATGAACACAAAAATACACATACAAATATATGGGAATACATAAGTATACAAGTATACAAAAATCAGGTGGATAACAAGAATAACCATACATATATATAGACATGCCAAAATATATATGTTTCATACAAGTCTTAAAAATATATCATTTTTAAGAAATATAATTCCGGAAAGTAATAAAAATCAAAGTATTGATTTTTGGTGAAAAATACAAAATACACAAGGATTTACATAAAATACAAAGTATACTTTCCTAAGTATACTTGTACAAAAATAATATTGAAAATATTATTTCACAAAATACTTATATTTATTTTTGGGAAAATAATATAAGTAGCATACATAGTTAAAAATATAAATTATTTTTAACAACAAAGAGTATATACATAAACAAATGATGGTGACTTGTACTTGTGTAATACAATTCTAGTGGCTAACATTAATAGAACACGTATAGGTCACGATGCTACCGGTGAAGTCTACGACGCAGGAAACGCAAAGTTGTGAGTTCATGTCCCCAATTTTAAACTTTTACTTGTTTTATAAACTTGGGGAAAATACATGTGTTATGGTATGTTGAAAACAAAAACTAAGGAATGACACATAGATCACGTGACGAATAGGGTACCATAAGCACCATTAGTCAACGTATACATTTAGACCGCGGAACAAAAGGGTTAGATCTAATGGGTTTATGGAAACCCCACTCTTGTCCTACTTCTACCAATGAGTGCTTTTGTGTCTCTAGTCGTAAATCGACAGTCGTGGATCGGCAAGTAAAAATGCCTATGGTTTGGATGCTTCCTATGTCGTGTCACATGTTAATGGCCTTGCAAACCATTAGCAATCTCGATTTCCTTACATTTGCAGAAATACTTATTTCATACAAATTACATACCATGTTTTCATTCAAGTATATAAACATTCAATACAAAAACTGCATGAATTCACACCAACATTATGTTGACGATTTTTTTTTCAAAACTCACATGTATTTCAGGTAACTAAAGTGGATGTGCGCGCAGTTTTACTCTTGCTCCAAGATGTCGCTTTTGTTTTAGTCATGTCATATCAAGACTCCGATGCCTGTTTTTGTGGGATTTGGTTACTATATTCCATCTTGCGTGGGATATAAGAATCAAAACCTTTATGTTCGTCTTTAAATAAAGTTGTAAACTTTTCAGACAATATGATGTCTTGGGATGTAAACACTTAACCTATGTTATGTTTTTAGTTATATAGTGTTAATGGCATTTGGAGTTATTTTACGAGCATGTAGTATGTTTACCAGTCGTATGCAATGAGAACCTTTTAGGATCACACCTCATGCTTCCGCCTTAGAAAGGGGTGTGACATTAATTAAATAACAGGGTAAATGACAAGATTGCCCCTTCACTAACTGAGGAGCATGGATGGGGCTAAGTTAGTTGTACCAAAATGGCAATGGTGAAACCTTTTTGGACCCACCGGTAATAAATGAAACCTTTATACAATACTAGCAAAAATGCCCAAACCACACGGACTATTTTGGCATTTTACTCTATTTCGTAATCTTAGGGTTTTAGGGGCTATGGATGAAAAGAAATGAAAACTGAAAAAAAAAACAAGGTAAAAATATGGAATTTGGATGAAACCAGCTAAAGACATAGATACGCATCCCCGTGCCAGGCTATAGGCACGATGGTATATGATCAACCTATTACCAGAAATCAAGAGGTCAACCCAAATGGTCAAAAAAGTCAACATTGTGTCGACGCACGCTGATGTGTGTAAAATGCAACATATAAATTACGTCAAATGAGTCATAAAACTAACCCTTTTTAGTACTAATGTTGGAAAAAAGTGTGCTTTTGTCTTCCTTTTGTATTTTCAGGATTAAATGAGCGTAAATGAACAAAAGGAACATGTTAGTGCATTCATCTGTCGTCTTATATCGAGTCACAGGTTCGTTGCAGATCTGAACAAGAGTGATGTCATCATTCTTGATGATGACATCATATATGTGACATCATCTATTACATCATGTCTACAACATTCACACAAATCAGATTTGAGGATTCGCTTGAAGACAAATTGATGAGTTCGCTTGAAGATAAAATATTAGTCAGGTTCGCTTGAAATGCATGTGGGTTTGCTTGAAGTTATTGGGTGGTTTCGCTTGAACATGTATGTGTGTACGTTCAAGCGAACTAGCATGTAGTATAAATAGATGTCATGTCTTTCATTTGAAAAAAACCAGAGAAGAATTCAGTTGTGATACCGAAGTGTTGCCGGTATTTCTCGTGAATGTAATAGCTGTTAAATCAATATACAAGAGGTTTAAAGTGATATTCAAGCTGTTTCGACGTCAGTTTCTTATTTTCCGCATCTGAAACTGATAAAATCTCTTCTGAACGACTCGTTTGGGTCACAAACCGATCCTGAAAGTGGTATCAGAGCACTGGAGGAAGAGATCTTGCCAAAACATCCTGTTTTCATCACTTTTTCTGATCTCTACACCATTCTTTTTCAAAATTAAAAATTTTTCAGGGATAAAATTGGCTCAAATTCACACATCTTGTGCGTAATCATGTATTAACAAATCCTGGAAAGTTTCAGCGTTAAAATCGACTTAAAACTGGTTAAAATCATAGTTTCGCTTGAAATATGTTCGATTTTTGCTGACGTCATTGACTGTTCAAGCGAACATTACATCGCGAGTCCGCTTGAATCTGGCCTCTCGCTTGAAATACGTGTTGAGTCCGCTTGAATCTGGCCTCTCGCTTGAAATACATGTTGAGTCCGCTTGAATCTGGCCTCTCGCTTGAAAAGTGCTTCGTGTATTGTGTAAATCATTAAACGAGGGTGTCAGTACTTCGGGAAATGAAATCACATGTTTATGTCAGTTAGAATGTGATTCTCGTAAACTATTATGGCTATTTCACGTTTTGTCGGTTTAATGGATATTACGGCCCTATCACAATTTGATGATCTTAAAGTGTCTCGGTCCAATTTATGGTTGCATGTGATATTGGTTTGGTGGTCAAGCATCATCACGTGAATTCATTTGGTTGAGTGTCTTGTGTCAGTTTGAACAAGGTGATCAGTATCATTTCAGTTTGCATGTGTTCATTAAGTTCAAGTACTGGGAGGCCCAATCAGAATTGAACATTATTTTTTAACAGTTGTCGGCTAAGTGGATTTGTGTCAGCCATAAAGCGGCCCAATCAGTTTCATGAACACATTAATTGATTGGATTAAATCCATGTGACTTCAAACTACCGGCCCAATCAGAAATTGAAAGTCCTCAGCCCATGTGATATATTCTCGGCCCAAGTGAACTTCATTGTTTGAGATTCATTGGAAGCCCATTATTTCGTAACCCATTTGATCTAGTTCATTCATTCTGTTTGCGTTGTCCACGAATCTTCAACACGAGTCCTAGATTGATTCAACTATCACTCACATTCACATTTTCAATTCGGTTAAACTGATTGTTTGTTTGTTTCAGGTATTTTTTTTTCAAGGTGATACGGCTCGTTTGAGACCAGTATTTTTGACACAAGAAACTTTGTGTTTGTGAAGCTTTGAATTTAAAACATGAGTGAAGATTTCTACAACGCATTCGCAACATCTCCGACTACTCCAGCTTCTATTGCTCAGAATATGAATTTGGAAAACGAAACCGGAACATTACAAAAACCCCCAAAGCTAATGAGCATTGAAGAGTATTATGGATGGAAAGACAGATTCGAAAACTGGGTTCAGGCTAATCATTTGAGATCTTGGGAGTGTATTTTGAAGAAATATGTATTACCACATACTGATCTGCAAGTTGAGAAAGAAATATCTGAGTTTACTGATCAAGAAAGAGATATGTACAGAGCTGAAAAGATGAAGATTAGTCTACTTCAACAAGCAATCAAAGAAGACATCTTTATACTGCTTCAACATGACAAGACATCAAAATCAATATGGGATGCTCTTCGAGTCAAGTTTGAGGGTAGTGAAAATATGATTAAGAGCAAGAAGGCGTTACTCAAAAAAGAGTTTGATCTACTCAGCAGTCTACCGGGTGAAGATACAAAAAAGCTAATTGAAAGTTATTGCCACTTAGTATAAAAAAGGATCGTGAAGAGTGGGTAGACAAGTTAGATGACGCTTTACCACAAAAAGAATGGGGCACTTACTTGATGATTTTGAAGAACACTGGAGTTTATGATGGGTTAACGATTTCTCAGTTTATCGAGAAGATTGAGGGTCAAGATTTGGAACAGCAGAAGATCGCGAGGATGAATAGTCCAAATGGTCAACAGGATGTAAAAATGTATTACAAAGGCAGTGTTCCAGAAGTTGAAAGAAGCCCGAAAATTCAAACTGCATTTAGTGCTGGTGATTCATCTAAAAAAGTTGATCAAAGTTCTAAAAGTAGCAGTGGTTTCTCTTCATACCCGAGTGTCAATCCAAAAGATACTACATCAAGCTTTCATTCTCAAAGCACAAAGACTGGAAATGGTTATGTGATACAATGCAATATTGCTTTGAATCTTCCTGATGGTCAAAGTTTTTCAGAAGAGGTTGCTAAAGATCACATGGCGTTGCTTGGTTCCGTGCTACTATCTTATGAAGGTTTGGTCGCAGGACGGATCGGGAATCCTATGCTTACAAAGGAGGATTACGATCAGATAGATGCAGAAGAAATGGAACTTATGGATATCAAATGGTGTCTAGCTAGCGTTCTGAGAAGAGCTGAAAATTCAAACTGATTACTGGAAGAAATGACTTTCTTGATGCACATGTTTCTACTTTAGGTTTTGATAAATCTAAAGTTACTTATTTTCGATGCAGGTAGAAAGGTCATTTCAAGAGAGAATGCAAGAACCGAGAAGCAAGTGACGTGAAGAATCCATTCGGAAAAGATGACTACTACCGGAAAGCCATATATCAACAGGTTGGTCAACAACAATTACAAGAACCACAAGTGGCTCATGGTAGAAAGGTGATAGAGGATTCAAAAAGAGCATGTCTGGGGAATCAAGAGAACTTTAACTGGAATTTTCAAGATGATGAAAAATTGCCTGAAGGTTTTAGCTGGGATATGTTTGTGAATGATAAAGGAGATTTCAAAGCATTCATTGCTAAAATTTTGAAAGAACCAGATATGTTTACCACATGGATGAAGTCTATTGGTGAAACTGTAAAGAATGAAATTGTAACATCTATTTCATCAGAAGAAGGATCACAAAGTGCAGATGAAAGTTCACAGAGTGATGAAAGTTCAGAAAAGGAAGTTGTTTTTGATCAAACACCAGTTGATTCTGGTTCTTCGGATGATAATTCTGTCAAATCAGTAGAGTTTGATAAAACACCAACTGATGACAGTAGTGATGATGAAGAAGAACGACATATTAATGTTGCTAAAACTCATCTCTCTCCTGAAAGTTTTCATTTTTATTTTGCATATCGTTTGGAAAAACTGAAGGAGAAACGGGCTGCAAAAGAAGAAAAAGAAATGAAGTCTGAAAGTGTTGCTGAGTAGACTGTTGAGATTGAGCAGGAAGGTGAAACATATAAGGTGACTGAAGCTGAGGAAGTTGAAAAGATCATAGAAATTGAAAAGATTGTGGAAGTCATCAAGCCTTTCTTGAAGTGTTTGGAACCATGCAAGGAATGTGCAGCAAAAGAAGAGAAGCTAGCAGAGTTTGAGTAGATGAAGGAACAATTATTGTTCAATCTTAACTATGTGAAATAATCTTATGATGTCTTGAACAAAACAGTAACTGGTCTTCAAAAGACAAATTCTAAAAGAGAACAATCACTAATGATGATGAATTCTGTGATGATGACAAAGCAGAAGGCAATCAATCATTACATTGATGAATGTGCAAAGTTGCAGCAAGAGTTGGAGACTGAGAAAATTGAGAATGAGAGAATCAGACGATTATTACAGAGTTATTCTAGTTCTGATTATCTTATTGATTGAATCTATCCAACTGTTGCAGGTTTTGAAGCTTTTAAAGATGATGAGAAGTCTAAGACGAAGGATGCTGGTAAGAAACCGAGTGCTAGCTATAACAAGTGTCCGCCTCCGATCTGGGAAGGTTATTCTCCCAGAAAACCAAATGAGGAGCAAGTCGAAAAAGCAGTCAATATAAAGTAAAAAACAGATACAACTGATGATTTACCAGAAAACATTGATGTTACTTTCACATCGTCTGACACTGATCATGAGTCTGAGTTAATTAAAAAGGTGGTCGATCAGGTGTTGGATACTGATGAGGAGTCTGAGTCAAAGTCTGAGTCTGGAGGTTCAAGTTCGCCAGTCAACAGTCCAAAGTCGTCGGTCAAACGGGCATACAGTAAAGAGTTTTTGTTATCAAAAGCAAATTTGGATGATGAAACATTTGAAGTAGCATACACTTTAAATGATTCTGACAAATTATATTCTGACAAAGAGTTTCCAATAAGAAGTGTTAGATTTGAAATGATCAAAAAGGTTTTCAAAATGACAGAAATTAAGATTTCTGAAATAAAAGATTTAAATCTTACTGAAAAACCTAAAAAATACACTTCAAGAGTTCAACAACGATTAAACAAGAAAAAGGGTTACAATTCTGGTTCTGGTTTTCAAAAGAAACCAAACCATAATGGTAGCTACAAAAAAAAGGTTTAGGTTTTATTCCACCAGAAAATTATAAAAATGAGAAAAATTCTAAAACAAAAACTGAATTTGTTTCAGGTGGAAGTGCTGAGGAGGAACAGAAAAAACCTTTCTAGAGACAATCAAACCAGGAGTTTCTTGCTGAAAAGAAAAGGAATGGAACTGGAGTGTTTCATCCAAAAGAGACTCGAACTTGTTTCAAATGCAATGAAGCTGGTCACATTGCATGGAACTGTCCGAAAAATGCTAAGACTAAACAGGGAGTTTCTGAAAAACTGAAAGAAATAGTTGTTGATGTTGAACCACCAACTGAAAAATTCAAAATGTTTAAAAATTCAACTTATGTGGTTGGTGAATGTTCTAAAAAGAATTTTTACAAAAAGAAAGCAAAAGATAACCAAATGTGGGTTGTCAAGAAGGGTGATGTAAAAGTCGGCGATGAATCTGGTTCCACAAAGCCAGAAGAGCCACAAGATGAGGTAAAAGAGGTAAATTTTGTATCTTCAGTGAATAATGATGAATATCCATCACTGACGTTTGAAAAAATTAAGCAAAACGTTGGTAAAGTTGACATCTCAAATCAATTTTTCTGATAAGAAGGAATTTGATGTTGAAAAAGTTTTCAAAGGAAATGTTAAGAAAATTTTTGGGAAAATGCTTGATGGGAAAGTAAAAGGGGTTAAAGATTTTTACGCAACAAAGAAAGCAACTTTTAACCCAACTGAACAAGAGCTAAAGGAGCTAAAAACACCCAAGGTTGGTTAGACTTGGGTGGAAATTCTTTTCCCTTGAACATCTGACTTTGCCGGAGATCCCAAGTTTGTAACCGTGGATCAAGAATCAGCATCTTTCTTGATAATTGATTTTATGAATGAATCTGATAATAATTGAATTTTTACAGGTTAAGTGTGAATTGCCGGAGCTTCCAGGTTGGTAAGTGCGAAGCGGGAATCGACATCTTTATTGGTAAAATGATTTTGTGTAGATGTGGTATTCCTACAAATTGGTTAATGAAGGTTTACACCTACAAGTGGTAAATCAAGGACATTAAGTTGTACTTGTTTTTTCTACAAATGGTTAATCAAGGTTATTAGGTAGAACTTGATTGGACCAAACTTACAAGTGGTATTTGAAGGACTATATGATGAACCAAACCCCTAAACTTTACAAGTGATAAAACCAACAAAACTTATTTTCCGGAAAAATCATTTTGGTTAAAACAAACTTAAGTGTTTTGAAATCATAATGAGAAAATAGTTTTGTGTAAGGGGGAGTTCGGAATGTTATGCCAAGTGGATGGCGAATTGAAGCGATTTGATATCGGTTGTCAATTTTATTGTATAGTTTGTTTTCAAATTTCCTTTAATGTGTTTGCATTTTAGGGGGAGTAGAAATTTTCAGAAAATCCAAAAACATTAGAAAATTTGAAAAAGACAAAAACATGATAAAATGAAAAATGAGTTTTGGTGTCTAAGAAGAGGAAATGATAGTATATCAGTACACAGTTACAGTATGCTAAAGAATTGTATTGTTTAAATAGCGTTAAACGGTCTCACTGATGATATGCCGATAGGTTTTTACACATTTAGTAAGCTTTTTCGGGATATAAACTTAAATTCAAACTTGCTTATTTTGTGGGGAACACTACTTGGATATATAGGTAACCCCTGAAATCTCTTTTGAAAGGTCCCTCTTTCTAAGATACTAGGTCTTTATGCTCAGTGATATCTGGGGTATTATTCCGGGACTTCTGCTGAATGGAAGTTCTGACCTAGTCCTCGAATAATACTTTTCCCTTGCTTGAAACATAGCGCCGCCTTCAGCAAATTGATGAAACAATAAAATTGATAGTCAATGCTGTTGTAATCAAAAGATCCTCGAAAGGGGACACACCAAAAGTCGAGCCGTCATCTCTCTCCTGAACGGAAGTTCTGACCTGAGATCTCACGGTTTCGTACTATAATTTATTCCCTTACAGATATCATCTGTGGTATACTCACCTCTAAGACTGAATATTGGGATCTGGATACGGGAGTATATTCAAGAGGTGGGACACATGAATGAGTTTAAGTTCTTAAAACATCTAAATCATATCCTGAATCAGTTGAAATTTGTGTGAAAATTTAAGTGGATCAGTATATCGGCAATCTAAGTGAATTGTTTAATTCTTAATGTGTAACTAAGCTCAACGGTACTTGTGACTTGTAAAAAACTGATATGATCCTCTTGCACAAACTCACAAAAAATATTGTCTGTAAATATTTCTTTACTGCATTTCTTAATATCTCAAAATCCAAAAAGATTTTAAGTGTATTTTAGCATAATTTTTAAAAAATCCAAAAAGATTTTAGACAACTGATGTTGGAGAGCTGATTTTCAAAATTCCAAGTGCTAGACATGATGAACAAATGGTTTGGGAGAATGTGTTTTGAAAAGAAAAATGATTAATTTTTTTTTCAAATGGTTCATCAGAATTTATCATTGATAAGTCATTCTGGTTTAATTTGAGAGAGAATCTGGGTTTATAAATTTGTTAAATGTTAAATTTGTGAAATTTATTTCTGGGTTAAGAATGTGCAGGTGTAGCCAGGTTTCGATCTTGAACCTGATGATAGAGAGACAGGTTCCGATATCTGAGGACTTTGTGATTTCAACATGCCAGACTGCGATCCCAGTATATCGAAAAGGGGAGTCTGAAGACATCCGAGTAGAGATTGTTCGTGGGGAGTCTGTTGATGCTGAAGAGGAGAAGGAGATAAAGTTTAAGGATGATTACACTGTGAGATATTTCAGAGAGAGTTCAGACTGATAAAGACTGAAGATTGTGAAGACTCGACACTTAAGACTCGTCAACATCTGAGGGGGAGTCTGTTAGTGCATTCATCTGTCGTCTTCGTCTTATATCAAGTCACGGGTTCGTTGCAGATCTGAACAAGAGTGATGTCATCATTCTTGATGATAACATCATATATGTGACATCATCTATTACATCATGTCTACAACATTCACACAAATCATATTTGAGGATTCGCTTGAAGACAAATTGATGAGTTCGCTTGAAGATAAAATATTAGTCAGGTTAGCTTGAAATGCATGTGGGTTCGCTTGAAGTTATTAGGTGGTTTCGCTTGAACATGTATGTGTGTAGGTTCAAGCGAACTAGCATGTAGTATAAATAGATGTCATGTCTTTCATTTGAAAAAAACCAGAGAAGAATTCAGTTGTGATACCGAAGTGTTGCCGGTATTTATCGTGAATGTAATAGTTGTTAAATAAATATACAAGAGGTTTAAAGTGATATTCAAGCTATTTCGACATCAGTTTCTTATTTTCCGCTTCTGAAACTGATAAAATCTCTTCTGAACGATTCGTTTGGGTCACAAACCAATCCTACAGAACAAATATGCAGCAAAATCTAACATAAATACAAGAAAAGGAACAAACGTGGCATGCCCGACCCCTCGACAGCATCTTCCCAAGCAAAAACAAGAAAACAGAAGGCTGACTACGGCCCCGTGCCCAGCGGACGGGCACGGGGCCGTGGTCAGGTGTCTGCAGAAAGGACAAAGCTATAGAAGCTTCTATTCCCGACACGGGGGCGTGCCCAGCTCAACACGGGCCGTGGTCAATGCTAAGATTCGTAGAACCCAAGCAAATCTTTGTAGTATAGATACGCTTCTGCACACGGGGCCGTGCCCAGCTGACACGGGGGCGTGTGGAACTAATAAAGACAAATTGCAATTAATGAAGAAAGAGAATAAGGATGGACACAGGGTCGTTCCCAATGGACACGGGGCCGTGTCCGGGCTTCTGCGCAGGCTATAGATAGGGGTGCTTGGTTCACTTCAAAGGCATCCCTTTTCAAACCACCTCTCTCCCACTTCACCCACACTCCACCACCACTACAACCCACATCCACCACCATCATCCATCATAGAGTGTGTGTAGTAGTCTCGGGATCCATGATTAATAGTAAGAGTTCTTGACAATCAAAGGCTATGTTTGCCTAAGTCCCTTACATCACTTGGTGAAGACAAGCATTTAGTGTAATACTTTTGATTTTTAATCTTTTTGCACTTTTTATTTGGTTTTGTATTAATGACTTTAATAACTAGTTTCTTATGTTGAAGGTGAAACTTCCTTATCATTTGTCCGTGGTGTCTTGGCATTATTTAATATCTATATAAAATAAAAGATTTACACCATTCGTATCTCTACGGTCTATATAGAGATATGTTGGCTACCTTGTCGGGGGTTAAGGGAATGTTTTGGTAAGGTTCTTGCCTTGTTCAGTGTATAGATCTTGCAAGGACCTGGGTCAAGCTTACTAGGACCTCCTTCAATACCCACTGGTATTGGATGGCGGGAGTGCGAATGGCTTGATCCCCTCATATGTAAACTACTATTAATATATTAACCCGTCTACTTGGGATTGTATCCCTGCTGACTCAAACCACTTAGCCGAGGGTAACGTCACCTTCAAAAGAGGGACCTACCACATTAAGCATTAATAACTTAATTAATTATCTTTCAATATTCCGACCCTTTAGGATTGTATCCTAGCTGACTCAAACTACTGGGTTGAGGATAACGTCGCCTTCAAAAGAGGGGCCTACTACTATAACTAAGATAATCTCTTAAAAAATGCAAAAGTGCGGAAATCATCAAAGGTTACACTAAAGGCGATCGGATCCAAGTGATTCATCTTGTCTATCTGTTTTATTTTTATTTTCAGCATTTTTAGTTTTTATTTTCATGTTTAAAACTTTTTCTAATTTTTTGATTTGATTAGACGTTGAGGATAAACTGGTATTAAAAGCTCTTGTGTCCTTGGACGACCTCGGTATCTTACCAACGCTATACTACGCTCACGATGGGTGCACTTGCCCATATGTGTGTTTAGTGTTAGTAAAATATCGTGTTTTATAAATTTAAAACTTGACTAAAGTGTTAAAAAGGGCTTAAAATATACATAAATTATATAACGCTACGCACGCATCAAGTTTTTGGCGTCGTTGCTGGGGACACAAGGATTTTAAGAAAGCTTAAAATCAACGGCCTAATCAGTTTTTCAAAACCTTTTTAAAACCGCGTGCACATTTTCTGCATTTTAGTTAAGTTTTTGCATTACATTAGACTGAACACGTGGCCGTGTTCGCTGAACACGGGTCGTGCTACATATTTTTTTCAAAACTCCCAGATACAGAGTCTGAACACGGGTCGTGCTACATATTTTTTTCAAAAGTAGCAGTGGTTTCTCTTCATACCCGAGTGTCAATCCAAAAGATACTACATCAAGCTTTCATTCTCAAAGCACAAAGACTGGAAATGGTTATGTGATACAATGCAATATTGCTTTGAATCTTCCTGATGGTCAAAGTTTTTCAGAAGAGGTTGCTAAAGATCACATGGCGTTGCTTGGTTCCGTGCTACTATCTTATGAAGGTTTGGTCGCAGGACGGATCGGGAATCCTATGCTTACAAAGGAGGATTACGATCAGATAGATGCAGAAGAAATGGAACTTATGGATATCAAATGGTGTCTAGCTAGCGTTCTGAGAAGAGCTGAAAATTCAAACTGATTACTGGAAGAAATGACTTTCTTGATGCACATGTTTCTACTTTAGGTTTTGATAAATCTAAAGTTACTTGTTTTCGATGCAGGGAGAAAGGTCATTTCAAGAGAGAATGCAAGAACCGAGAAGCAAGTGACGTGAAGAATCCATTCGGAAAAGATGACTACTACCGAAAAGTCATATATCAACAGGTTGGTCAACAACAATTACAAGAACCACAAGTGGCTCATGGTAGAAAGGTGATAGAGGATTCAAAAAGAGCATGTCTGGGGAATCAAGAGAACTTTAACTGGAATTTTCAAGATGATGAAAAATTGCCTGAAGGTTTTAGCTGGGATATGTTTGTGAATGATAAAGGAGATTTCAAAGCATTCATTGCTAAAATTTTGAAAGAACCAGATATGTTTACCACATGGATGAAGTCTATTGGTGAAACTGTAAAGAATGAAATTGTAACATCTATTTCATCAAAAGAAGGATCACAAAGTGCAGATGAAAGTTCACAGAGTGATGAAAGTTCAGAAAAGGAAGTTGTTTTTGATCAAACACCAGTTGATTCTGGTTCTTCGGATGATAATTCTGTCAAATCAGTAGAGTTTGATAAAACACCAACTGATGACAATAGTGATGATGAAGAAGAACGACATATTAATGTTGCTAAAACTCATCTCTCTCCTGAAAGTTTTCATTTTTATTTTGCAGATCGTTTGGAAAAACTGAAGGAGAAACGGGCTGCAAAAGAAGAAAAAGAAATGAAGTCTGAAAGTGTTGCTGAGGAGACTGTTGAGATTGAGCAGGAAGGTGAAACAGATAAGGTGACTGAAGCTGAGGAAGTTGTTGAAGTTGAAAAGATCATAGAAATTGAAAAGATTGTGGAAGTCATCAAGCCTTTCTTGAAGTGTTTGGAACCATGCAAGGAATGTGCAGCAAAAGAAGAGAAGCTAGCAGAGTTTGAGTAGATGAAGGAAGAGTTATTGTTCAATCTTAACTATGTGAAATAATCTTATGATGTCTTGAACAAAACAGTAACTGGTCTTCAAAAGACAAATTCTGAAAGAGAACAATCACTAACGATGATGAATTCTATGATGATGACAAAGCAGAAGGCAATCAATCATTACATTGATGAATGTGCAAAGTTGCATCAAGATTTGGAGACTGAGAAAATTGAGAATGAGAGAATCAGACGATTATTACAGAGTTATTCTAGTTCTGATTATCTTATTGATCGAATCTATCCAACTGTTGCAGGTTTTGAAGCTTTTAAAGATGATGAGAAGTCTAAGACGAAGGATACTGGTAAGAAACCGAGTGCTAGCTATAACAAGTGTCCGCCTCCGATCTGGGAAGGTTATTCTCCCAGAAAACCAAATGAGGAGCAAGTCGAAAAAGCAGTCAATATAAAGTTAAAAACAGATACAACTGATGATTTACCAGAAAACATTGATGTTACTTTCACATCGTCTGACACTGATCATGAGTCTGAGTTAATTAAAAAGGTGGTCGATCAGGTGTTGGATACTGATGAGGAGTCTGAGTCAAAGTCTGAGTCTGGAGGTTCAAGTTCGCCAGTCAACAGTCCAAAGTCGTCGGTCAAACGGGCATACAGTAAAGAGTTTTTGTTATCAAAAGCAAATTTGGATGATGAAACATTTGAAGTAGCATAAACTTTTAATGATTCTGACAAATTATATTCTGACAAGGAGTTTCCAATAAGAAGTGTTAGATTTGAAATGATCAAAAAGGTTTTCAAAATGACAGAAATTAAGATTTCTGAAATAAAAGATTTAAATCTTACTGAAAAACCTAAAAAATACACTTCAAGAGTTCAACAACGATTAAACAAGAAAAATGGTTACAATTCTGGTTCTGGTTTTTAAAAGAAACCAAACCATAATGGTAGCTACAAAAAGAAAGGTTTAGGTTTTATTCCACCAGAAAATTATAAAAATGAGAAAAATTCTAAAACAAAAACTGAATTTGTTTCAGGTGGAAGTGCTGAGGAGGTACAGAAAAAACCTTTCTGGAGACAATCAAACCAGGAGTTTCTTGCTGAAAAGAAAAGGAATGGAACTGGAGTGTTTCATCCAAAAGAGACTCGAACTTGTTTCAAATGCAATGAAGCTGGTCACATTGCATGGAACTGTCCGAAAAATGCTAAGACTAAACAGGGAGTTTCTGAAAAACTGAAAGAAATAGTTGTTGATGTTGAACCACCAACTGAAAAATTCAAAATGTTTGAAAATTCAACTTATGAGGTTGGTGAATGTTCTAAAAAGAATTTTTACAAAAAGAAAGCAAAAGATAACCAAATGTGGGTTGTCAAGAAGGGTGATGTAAAATTCGGCGATGAATCTGGTTCCACAAAGCCAGAAGAGCCACAAGATGAGGTAAAAGAGGTAAATTTTGTATCTTCAGTGAATGATGATGAATTTCCAACACTGACGTTTGAAAAAATTAAGCAAAACGTTGGTAAAGTTGAGATCTCAAATCAATTTTTTCTGATAAGAAGGAATTTGATGTTGAAAAAGTTTTCAATGGAAATGTTAAGAAAATTTTTGGGAAAATGCTTGATGGGAAAGTAAAAGGGGTTAAAGATTTTTACGCAACAAAGAAAGCAACTTTTAACCCAACTGAACAAGAGCTAAAGGAGCTAAAAACACCCAAGGTTGGTCAGACTTGGGTGGAAATTCTTTTCCCTTGAACATCTGACTTTGCCGGAGATCCCAAGTTTGTAATCGTGGATCAGGAATCAGCATCTTTCTTGATAATTGATTTTATGAATGAATCTTATAATAATTGAATTTTTACAGGTTAAGTGTGAATTGCCGGAGCTTCCAGGTTGGTAAGTGCGAAGCAGGAATCGACATCTTAGTTGGTAAAATGATTTTGTGTAGATGTGGTATTCCTACAAATTGGTTAATGAAGGTTTACACTTACAAGTGGTAATCAAGGACATTAAGTTGTACTTGTTTTTTCTACAAATGGTTAATCAAGGTCATTAGGTTGAACTTGATTGGACCAAACTTACAAGTGGTATTTGAAGGACTATATGATGCACCAAACCCCTAAACTTTACAAGTGATAAAACCAACAAAACTTATTTTCCGGAAAAATCATTTTGGTTAAAACAAACTTAAGTGTTTTGAAATCATAATGAGAAAATAGTTTTGTGTAAGGGGGAGTTAGGAATGTTTATGCCAAGTGGATGGCGAATTGAAGCGATTTGATATCGGTTGTCAATTTTATTGTATAGTTTTTTTTCAAATTTCCTTTAATGTGTTTGCATTTTAGGGGGAGTAGAAATTTTCAGAAAATCCAAAAACATTAGAAAATTTGAAAAAGACAAAAACATGATAAAATGAAAAATGAGTTTTGGTGTCTAAGAAGAGGAAATGATAGTACATCAGTAGACAGTTACAGAATGCTAAAGAATTGTATTGTTTAAATAGCGTTAAACGGTCTCACTGATGATATGCCGATAGGTTTTTACACATTTAGTAAGCTTTTTCGGGATATAAACTTAAATTCAAACTTGCTTATTTTTTGGGGAACACTACTTGGATATATAGGTAACCCCTGAAATCTCTTTTGAAAGGTCCCTCTTTCTGAGATACTAGGTCTTTATGCTCAGTGATATCTTGGGTATTATTCTGGGACTTCTGCTGAATGGAAGTTCTGACCTAGTCCTCGAATAATACTTTTCGCTTGCTTGAAACATAGCGCCGCCCTCAGCAAATTGATGAAACAATAAAATTGATAGTCATTGCTGTTGTAATCAAAAGATCCTCTAAAGGGGACACACCAAAAGTCGAGCCGACATCTCTCTCCTGAACGGAAGTTCTGACCTGAGCTCTCACGGTTTCGTACTATAATTTATTCCCTTACAGATATCATCTGTGGTATACTCACCTGTAAGACTGAATATTGGGATCTGGATACGGGAGTATATTCAAGAGGTGGGACACATGAATGAGTTTAATTTCTTAAAACATCTAAATCATATCCTGAATCAGTTGAAATTTGTGTGAAAATTTAAGTGGATCAGTATATCGGCAATCTAAGTGAATTGTTTAATTCTTAATGTGTAACTAAGCTCAACGGTACTTGTGACTTGTAAAAAACTGATATGATCCTCTTGCATAAACTCACAAAAAATATTGTCTGTAAATATTTCTTTACTGCATTTCTTAATATCTCAAAATCCAAAAAGATTTTCAGTGTATTTTAGCATAATTTTTGAAAAATCCAAAAAGATTTTAGACAACTGATGTTGGAGAGCTGATTTTCAAAATTCCAAGTGCTAGACATGATGAACAAATGGTTTGGGAGAATGTGTTTTGAAAGGAAAAATGATTAATTTTTTTTTTCAAATGGTTCATCAGAATTTATCATTGATAAATCATTCTGGTTTAATTTGAGAGAGAATCTGGGTTTATAAATTTGTTAAATGTTAAATTTGTGAAATTTATTTCTGGGTTAAGAATGTGCAGGGGTAGCCAGGTTTCGATCTTGAACCTGATGATAGAGAGACAGGTTTCGATATCTAAGGACTTTGTGATTTCAACATGCCAGACTGCGATCCCAGTATATCGAAAGGGGGAGTCTGAAGACATCCGAGTAGAGATTGTTCATGGGGAGTCTGTTGATGCTGAAGAGGAGAAGGAGATAAAGTTTAAGGATGATTACACTGTGAGATATTTCAGAGAGAGTTCAGACTGATAAAGACTGAAGATTGTGAAGACTCGACACTTAAGACTCGTCAACATCTGAGGGGGAGTCTGTTAGTGCATTCATCTGTCGTCTTCGTCTTATATCAAGTCTTATATGTGACATCATCTATTACATCATGTCTACAACATTCACACAAATCAGATTTGAGGATTCGCTTGAAGACAAATTGATGAGTTCGCTTGAAGATAAAATATTAGTGAGGTTCGCTTGAAATGCATGTGGGTTCGCTTGAAGTTATTAGGTGGTTTCGCTTGAACATGTATGTGTGTAGGTTCAAGCGAACTAGCATGTAGTATAAATAGATGTCATGTCTTTCATTTGAAAAAAACCAGAGAAGAATTCAGTTGTGATACCGAAGTGTTGCCGGTATTTCTCGTGAATGTAATAGCTGTTAAATCAATATATACGAGGTTTAAAGTGATATTCAAGCTGTTTCGACATCAGTTTCTTATTTTCCGCATCTGAAACTGATAAAATCTCTTCTGAACGACTCGTTTGGGTCACAAACCGATCCTACAGAACAAATATGCAGCAAAATCTAACATAAATACAAGAAAAGGAACAAACGTGGCATGCCCGACCCCTCGACAACATCTTCCCAAGCAAAAACAAGAAAACAGAAGGCTGACCACGGCCCCGTGCCCAGCGGACGGGCACGGGGCCGTGGTCAGGTGTCTGCAGAAAGGACAAAGCTATAGAAGCTTCTATTCCCGACACGGGGGCGTGCCCAACTCAACACGGGCCGAGGTCAATGCTAAAATTCGCAGAACCCAAGCAAATCTTGGTAGTACAGATACGCTTCTGCACACGGGGCCGTGCCCAGCGGACACGGGGGCGTGTGGAACTAATAAAGACAAATTGCAATTAATGAAGAAAGAGAATAAGGATGGACACGGGACCGTTTCCAATGGACACGGGGCCGTGTCCGGGCTTCTGTGCAGGCTATAGATAGGGGTGCTTGGTTCACTTCAAAGGCATCCCTTTTCAAACCACCTCTCTCCCACTTCACCCACACTCCACCACCACTACAACCCACATCCACCACCATCATCCATCATAGAGTGTGTGTAGTAGTCTCGGGATCCATGATTGATAGTAAGAGTTCTTGACAATCAAAGGCTATGTTTGCCTAAGTCCCTTACATCACTTGGTGAAGACAAGCATTTAGTGTAATACTTTTGATTTTTAATCTTTTTGCACTTTTTATTTGGTTTTGTATTAATGACTTTAATAACTAGTTTCTTATGTTGAAGGTGAAACTTCCTTATCATTTGTCCGTGGTGTCTTGGCATTATTTAATGTCTATATAAAATAAAAGATTTACACCATTCATATCTCTACGGTCTATATAGAGATATGTTGGCTACCTTGTCGGGGGTTAAGGGAATGTTTTGGTAAGGTTCTTGCCTTGTTCCGTGTATAGATCTTGCAAGGACCTGGGTCAAGCTTACTAGGACCTCCTTCAATACCCACTGGTATTGGATGGCGGGAGTGCGAATGGCTTGATCCCCTCATATGTAAACTACTATTAATATACTAACCCGTCTACTTGGGATTGTATCCCTGCTGACTCAAACCACTTAGCCGAGGGTAACGTCACCTTCAAAAGAGGGACCTACCACATTACGCATTAATAACTTAATTAATTATCTTTCAATATTCCGACCCTTTAGGATTGTATCCTTGCTGACTCAAACTACTGGGTTGAGGGTAACGTCGCCTTCAAAAGAGGGGCCTACTACTATAACTAAGATAATCTCTTAAAAAAATGCAAAAGTGCGGAAATCATCAAAGGTTACACTAAAGGCGATCGGATCCAAGTGATTCATCTTGTCTATCTGTTTTATTTTTATTTTCAGCATTTTTAGTTTTTATTTTCATGTTTAAAACTTTTTCTAATTTTTTGATTTGATTAGACGTTGAGGATAAACCGGTATTAAAATCTCTTGTGTCCTTGGACGACCTCGGTATCTTACCAACGCTATACTACGCTCACGATGGGTGCACTTGCCCATATGTGTGTTTAGTGTTAGTAAAATATCGTGTTTTATAAATTTAAAACTTGACTAAAGTGTTAAAAGGGGCTTAAAATATACATAAATTATATAACACTACGCACGCATCAAGTTTTTGGCGCCGTTGCTGGGGACACAAGGATTTTAAGAAAGCTTAAAATCAACGGCCTAATCAGTTTTTCAAAACCATTTTAAAACTGCGCGCACATTTTCTGCATTTTAGTTAAGTTTTTGCATTACATTAAACTGAACACGTGGTCGTGTTCGCTGAACACGGGTCGTGCTACATATTTTTTTCAAAACTCCCAGATACAGAGTCTGAACACGGGGCCGTGCTCACTGAACACGCCCCCGTGCTGCACAAAACCAGTCACTTTTATTAAAACGCCCAGATACAGAACCTAAACATGTCACACCCCGACCGCGTAAAACAACAAACCGCGGCGGAATCGTCGGGGAGTGTCGTAACAGAATCATTGTTTCATAACACATGGAAATTGAAGTTTTGTTTTATTAAATTATAAGAGGTTACATTGTCTTAAAAACAAAGAAACATAACATAATTAACTAGTCTTCCTTCTTTTATTGTCACTAAGGCCCTCGTCCAATCCTATGTTTGCATCATAATCATCTAACAACAGCACCTGAAACACATGTGAAAATAGGTACGCCAGCATAAAAATGCATGTGAGATACATAAGTTTTATTAAAATAGGATTCATGACTTGTAAGTTTAAAGAATATGTTTAACAAAAGTTAGTCATGAACCTTGTAAAATGTTTTCTTTTATAAATCATACAAAAATTAATAAGAAATCAGATGATGTAAAAGAAAGATGCTTGGTTAAATGAAGACCAAGTAAAATGAGTTTGTATAAATATGTTATTTATAAAAAAATGTTTTATGAAGATATGTTATTTGTGTAAAATGTAATATGTCTAATTGAAATGGTTTAAATAACGCTACGATATGTAATATCATAAAAGCACTTATATATAGGAAGTACCAGTGGCGTATCCACCATGCTTTTATCATATTACCCACGCCTCGTTATTTAAATCACTTACCCAAACAAACCACCAACACGTCTTGTTTAAACAAATGTCAAAATGTTTATGTGTAAACAATGCCTAATGCTAAATGTAAATCATGTTTATATATAGCCAAATGTAATGTATAGTGAATAAAATCATTTACTAAATAAAAGCATTTACTCAACCCTATAAGAAAGAATGTACAAAACAATGTATTTGATAAACCATAATTTAAATCAAAAGTTATGTTTTGTAAAACTCATGCTTTATTGATACAAACATCTACGCGGTAATGTTCTAACGTCTACATTCAAGCCTTGTGACTGTGGCGATAAACCCCTAACAAGTTAAAGGTTCATCTAAATTCTGAATATCGAATTCAGTCATTCCTTCCACCCAAACAAACCTAGGATTTCAGGAATGGGAGTTGTCAATTCCTATGGTACCACTACCTACTAACGAACGACATGATCGGTGTTAATGAATGTATTAATGACCAGTTAAACAAACCAAATGTCATACCAAGTGTAAGCATGTTTTATGAAAATAATGTACTAAATATGCTAAATGAACATACAAAGTAAAAATGTAAAACAATGTGTCCATTTGCTGGATGAGCATATGCAACAAAAATGCAATGAAAATCAATGTGTCCATATGCTGGATGAACATATGCAACAAAATGTAATATATGAAAATCAATGTGCTAGCATGCTCAGAGAAGATACATAACAAAACATAATGAAATCATGTACTATATGTGTACTAATGAACATAGCAAGTATATGTTATGAAAGCATAAAAAGCACGAAAGTAACAAATTGGCACATGTGTTTCACCCCAAAATGTTTGAAAACAGTAAAAGAGGGGTCTATGTACTCACCTGAGAATGCTTAGAAGTCTTGAATAGCAACCAAGCAAAGCTAGAGGGATCACGGAAATCAAACGGCACCTAATATAGATAACTATATTAATAATCTGGACCTAAATCGGGAGATCGGATAGGATGAGGTTTCATAAACCAAATAAGTGTTGGAACTCATATGATATGGTTTAACAAATCCTACATACTAAATCAAAACCTATCCTAAGTGCTTACGACCCATTACGATCCGATTAGGTAGCTTACGCTACTTAAACGGGTCGTTCGCGTAAAACGCGTTCGGACCGCCTAACTAGTCCTATGACAAGTATTATATGCCTTAACATGTCTAATAATGTTACCTAATCATTTTAGATGTCAAAATTTAGGTTACATATGCTTAAAATGAATTTATGCGTAAAAGGGGCATTTTGGTCATTTTCCTAAGGCATATAAGGCATAACCTCAGAAGGTTATTCCCTATACAACTATGGTCACAAAATATGTTTGGTCGGATCCTAATGATCGACCAAACGAACGTTGGGTTCGAAAGTCTAAGCGGTTGTTTAGACCGCTAATCTTACGACCCCATATAAGCACTAAACTAAAAGTGACGAGTTAAACATCTTAAAACATGTTTAACGAAGTTAGAAAACATGTTTGATATCAAAACAAAGGGGTTTTGATACCCAAGAATAGTTTGGTTGCAAAATATGCATAAACGCATATTTTTACCAAAACTATGACTCGTCGCTATACCTAAATAACGTGGTAATCGGTAGGTATAGTCACAAAGGACTATGACCATCATGATTACGCTCACGTTGCGAAGTTCAAACGAACTCCGTGTTGACCATTGACTGGTCGAAGCAGAAAGTCAAACATTGTTTGACTTTCATGCTTAAAAACGCATAAAAGCATGAAAGAAACATACAAAAGGTCCAAGCTAGGAAAATTTGAACTCAAAACACTCAGGTATGAAGCCTCACAAGGGAGAGCTTCAACTTAGAGTAGAAGTGAGTTCAATTGTGAGGAATGAGGGTTGAATTGGTGGGTATTTATAGGAATTCAAGAGCTGTTAAGATCGTTTCTCGAACTTTGAGCTTTGATCTGGACCTTACAAGTGTTTCCCATTGTTTTATATACCATGGGAGCTTGAAAACCAGTCCATAGAGTGTGAATACCATGCCCAAAAACCCAGAAACCAGTTGCTGTTTGAGAAAACTGAGTTTTGCAGAACTGGGGGTCTCTCGCGGGCCGCGTAGACTTTCACTATGTCTTACGCGCCCCTCCTAGACAATTTTGACAGATTGTCAAGTTTAGTCCCTGCAAGTGTAAAACTTGGTTTTTTATGCATTTTTGACACGTTTAAGCCCCGTTAACCCCATTTCAAGGCTCTACAATGAAGTTAAAGTATAGGAAACTTAAAATATGCTCAAAAATATGTCGGACGTCGGTTTGTTTGGTCGTACGGTTGCGTTGTTTGGTTAATTACGATGAAACACGAACGGACGCGAAAAACGATCCAAATCACGCGAGGAATGGAATTTTATCATGCCAATCATTAAAATAAAATATTTTAATGTTTACATAAATTTTTGGATGTCCGGATATTCAGAACGTAAGATATGCGCGAAAATGCAAACTTATGCACTTTTTGACGCTTTTAGTCCCTGTTTGACCAAAAAGTTTATTTTTGCACACCGAACCCCTCAAAGCCTATTTCTAAGCTATGTAAAGGATATTTATGGTATGTTTAACTTATGGTCAAGTTCCAAAATGTTCGATACCATATGAATCAGCAGACTTTTGCAGTTTGACGCAAATAGTCCCTGCGATCGAATAAACTTCATTTCGACACACCAAACCTTCCAAAACTCATTTCTAAGTTATGTAAAGGTTATTTAAGGTATGTTAAGCCTATGTCACTGTTCCGGAGTGTTTTTCGCGTTAAATTGATTACGTTTACGCATCAGTTCGCGTATAACTTTCCAGAAAGCGATTTAGGGCTCAAAATCGAACGAGAATTGATATGTTAAATTGATGCACACATTTATACAAATCCCAAGTAAGAAACACAATATTTCATTGGTTTTGTATTCTTATGATGACCGTGGAGGCACAGATGTCACAGAACACGGGGCCGTGCTCACTGAACACGGGGCCGTGTCCAGCCTCTGTTTCCGTTTTTATTTTTTGTTTACTGGTCCTCGAGACTCTGTTGTGGTATGCTGAGTGATTCTTATGGATAAATACTCAGGAGATTACAACTACCACTATGAGAAGGATGATTATAGGGAAGACTATTGCACCATTTGTGGTAACCCTCACTCGGTACAATATTGTAACCTCTTTGAACCATCCCCTTCATACAACTACTATGAGGAGCCCAGGTACGAGCCATCCACGTCATACATACCCTATGAAGACCCAAGGTATGAACCTTCTCCCTCATACTCATATTTTGATGAACCAAGGTATGAGCCTTAATACTCATACTTTGAGGAACCAAGATATGAGCCTCAATCTTCATATACTTACTATGAGGAACCATGGCGTGAACAACCCACCTCATATGAGTATTATGAAGAACAAAGTTATGACCCTTATCCATCATATACTTACAATGAGGAACAATGGTGTGAACCATCTACCTCATATGAGTATCATGAGGAACCAAGGATCGAACTTCTGAATTCAAGCTTTGAAGATCCTTATTCCATCACAACCAAAGCCGATAAGATAATACAACACCTTAAAACTATCGACCGTTGTATAAAAGAAGCCCGCGCAAGGGAAGAGGAATCACGCGCAAGGGAAGAATTAACTTGTAATAAAGAAGAGATAGTTGAAAAGGTAAAAATGGAAGAACAGGTAATTGAAAAGCTGATACATGAGTTAAACAACGGAAAAGGTGAGTCCGACAACGTTAAAATCCAAGAAGAGTCTAATTTTAAAGAAATTAATCTCTTGTCCCTTTCTTTCGAAAATCATTGTTTAGTACCCACTCATGCTAAGTTTTAAAAGAGTTAAACACTAACACTAAAATTTACGAAATGGTAAGCATTAAGTTAACAAATGATCAAACTGCGCTAATAAAAGAAGATCCATTTGAAATTAACATTACACTGGTTCCATGTTTCTTTCAAAATTCCTTTATTAGTAATATTACAATCGATAAAGATCTTTCTGTTAATATAATGACGAACTACATTTTCGAAAAATTAAGTATTAGTGATTTTTCTCCACTTCAAATACCCATTTTACTATCTAATCGGAAAACAGTAAAATCAATAGGGGTATTTGAAGATGTGTTGGTCCAAACCAATCAAATGGTAATCCCAACCGACTTCGTCATCCTTGATGACGCTCCACTAGTGTTGGGATGACGTTTTGCAAAGACCCACGAAGCTTTGAAAATCGGAAGTATAACAATCTACCCATTCAATTAGGGGCATTAAAAAAAGTGTCGATCTTGAGCGTTCAATGAAATATCCATTCGGCAATAATGACCCCCTAATTGAAGATAAAGATGAACCACCCGATACAAGAGAAGAAATTGACCACTTTGTTGAAGAAGAGGTCGCCATAGAACAAACCTTTTTGGTCCTTGATCAAAATGAGCAACCAAATAAGGAGCCTCCTAAAGACCCACCTCTTGAGCTCAAAAAACTTCCAAAAGGTTTGGAATATGCTTTTCTCGACAAAGATGGTAAATCACCAGTAATTATTTCGTCAAAATTAACTAGTGTAGAAAAAGAAAAATTAATCTCACTTTTGAAAAAACATAAAAACACGATCGCTTGGAGGCTTGTAGATATTAAAGGAATAAGTCCTTCCATGTGTACGCAAAAAATTTTAATGAATGATCACTATAAATCGGTAATACAACCACAACGTAGAGTAAATCAAAACGTCCAAGAAGTGGTTAAAAATGAAGTCATCAAATTACTTAACGCCGGACTCATTTACCTAATCTCCGATAGTCCTTGGGTAAGTCCTGTCCAAGTAGTTCATAAGAAAGGAGGTATGACGGTAGTAACTAACGAGAAAAATGAATTAATACCAACAAGAACCGTCATAGGATGGAGAGTATGTATAGATTATCGTCGATTAAATGAGGCAACGATGAAAGATCACTTTCCTTTACCTTTTATTGATCAAATGTTAGAAAGATTATCCGGTCACAAATTTTATTGTTTCCTATATGGTTTTTCAGGTTACTTTCAAATACCGATAGCACCCGAAGACCAAGAAAAGACAACATTCACATGTCCCTACGGAACTTTTGCTTATCGACGCATGCCTTTTGGTCTATGTAATGCCCCTGCAGCCTTTCAACATTACATGGTGGCCATATTTCATGACATGATAGAAAAGACAATGGAAGTCTTCATGGACGACTTTTCTATCTTTGGAGATTCATACGACTAATTCCTCGATAACCTTGAACGAAAGTTGTCCTAATGTGAGGAAACAAACCTCGGCCTTAACTGGGAATCATGCCATTTAATGGTAACGGAGGGAATAGTACTCGGTCAAAAAATCTCAAGCAAAGGAATGGAGGTTGATCGAGCAAAACTAGACACTATATCTCGATTACCACCCCCATCCTCCGTTAGAGCTATTAGAAGTTTCCTTGGGCATGTCGGATTTTATAGATGATTTATCAAAGACTTTTCAAAAATCTCAAGACCTCTAACAAAATTACTTGAAAAAGATGCCCCTTTCATCTTTGACAAGGATTGCAACCAAGCATTTCTAACACTAAAAGAAATGCTAGTCAATGCACCTATCATGATAGCGCCTGATTGGAAATTACCCTTCGAAATCATGTGTGATGCAAGTGACTTTGCAGTTGGACCTGTCTTGGGACAAAGAAAAGATCAGCACTTTCACCCAATTTATTATGCTAGTAAAACACTTAATGATGCACAAGAAAATTACAAAACAACAGAAAAAGAATTACTAGCTGTGGTATTTGCTTTTGATAAATTTCGTTCTTATCTTGTTCTTTCTGAAACGATAGTTTATAAAGACCATGCAGCCATTCGATATCTCTTTAAGAAACAGGATGCTAAACCGCGTTTAATTAGATGGATTCTACTCCTCCAAGAATTCGACATTGAAATAAAAGAGAAGAAAGGAGCAGAAAACACCGCTGCAGATCATCTTTCCCGCCTAGAAGATCCAGCTTTGGAGGCAACTAGGGACGAGCTAATCAAAGAAAAATTCCCAACTGAGTCCCTAGATATGGTGGAATACCGAGAAGATCCATGGTACGCGGACTATGCTAACTACTTAGCTAGCGGTATAGTCGCAAAAGGATGGTCACATCATCAAAGAAAAAAATTCTTTGCCGATGTAAAGCATTATTTTTGGGAAGATCCTTATCTTTTCAAAATGTGTGCCGACCAACTTATCCGTCGATGCGTACATGGTAGTGAAGCAAGAAGAATTCTCCGCCATTGTCATGAAGGTCCATACGGAGGACATCATGGTGCCGCTAGTACCGTACGAAAGGTATTTGATTTAGGATTTTATTGGCCAACCATTTACAAAGACGCCCAAAGTATTATCAAGACATGTGATGCTTGCCAAAGATCAGGTAATATTTCTTCAAAAAAAGAAATGCCACAAAATGGCATTCTTGTTTGTGAAATTTTAGATGTGTGGGGACTTGACTTTATGGGTCCCTTCCCACCATCAAAAGGAAACAAATATATACTTGTGGCGGTAGATTACTTGTCAAAATGGGCCGAGGCCGAAGCACTTCCAAAAAACGATGGAAGAGTTGTGGTAAGATTTCTGAAACAATTAGTCTCTCATTTTGGAACTCCAAAAGCATTAATAAGTGATAGAGGCACCCATTTTTGTAACCATCAACTTGAAATTTTTTTAGCAAGGTATGGGGTCTATCACCGGGTCTCAACAGCATATCACCCTCAAACAAACGGGCAAGCCGAAGTGACTAATCGAGATTTAAAAAGAATACTTGAAAAAACCGTAGGATTAAATAAAAAGGAATGGGCTGATAAATTAGACGACACTTTATGGGCTTTTCAAACTGCGTATAAAACAACAATAGGTACAACCCCATATAAGCTTGTCTATGGAAAAAAGCTGTCATTTACCGGTAGAAATAGCACACAAAGCCTACTGGGCAATTAAAAACGTAAACTTAGAAGTAGCCGGTAAAAATCGATTTTTTCAATTAAATGAATTAGACGAATTAAGGAATCACGCATACTCTAACTCCGAAATTTATAAGGAAAGAATGAAAAATTTGCATGATAAACACATTAAACCAAATGAATTTCGAGTAGGAGATCAAGTTCTATTGTTTAATTCATGACTTCGATTATTTCCTGGTAAATTAAAGTCTAGGTGGTCGGGACCTTTTTCCATCACCCACATTTTTCCACACGGTGCAATTAAAATTAAATCTCGAAATGGAATCCCATTTAAAGTCAATGGCCAACAGCTAAAGCTCTATCAAGGATTCATTGAGCATGAAGAGGACGAAGTCTCGCTACAAGCAGCCAAAGATTAAACAAAGGTTTGAGCATCAACATCATATCTTGTAAGTAACGAACGTCGGGAAAGCCTCTAAATCGGTAAGATTTCTAAAACCAAGTTTCGGGAAATAGGGCATTCACACGTGCACCTTAAAAAATAAAAATAAAAATAAATAAATAAATTTTGCCCGCCCACAGGGCCCTGTTCGCGCAACTGACGGGGATAAAACCCCTTTTTCCTTCATTTTTTCATTTCAACAAGCCCCGTTTCCCCAAGAACTCTCTGGTCCACCGGAAATTTCTGCAGATTTTCATGTTCCTCCAACTTCTAACAACGTCAAGGTATGATTCTATCATCATAGTTAGTTAGTTTAATCACTTGCATGTAGTTTAACATCAAAATTTTGGGGAAAATCTAGGGTTCTTCAACTTGAACCGAATCAAACCTCAAATTTTTTGCTTGGATCTGTTAGTATTAGTATAGATGCATGTTATAGGAAGTAAATCAACTTGAATTGTTTGTAGATTTTTCCCGATTTCTCACAAAAACCTCAAACCTTTGTTTTTGAACCGAAAAAGATGAAATTGAAGGGGTAAACGGTTTATTTTGGGAAAAATGGCACTTGGGGTTTCATTTTCGGGGAAAACCGCCCCTACTCAACAAAAAATTTTCAAGTTTTCGGGACCGGGTAAAAAAATGAGGTTTTTGGGAAACAGACGCCTGAGCACGGGGCTGTGCTCAGTGAGCACGGGGGCGTGTCCAGCTGATTTCTGGCGAACTTGGGGCGTGTCCACTGAACACCGGGTTGTGTTCAGCTGACTGTTTTCAGGTTTCTTCAAAAATTGTACTGTTTCATGCTAATTGTTTGGTGTTTTCTTTCAGATGGCCAAGAAGTTTACTAGGTTCAACCCGAATGAGTGGGCTGCTCAAGCACGGTTTGAGGTTCTCAAGAAAAGGCCTGAAGAAAACCCCCGACAAGTTTGCTTGGATACTCTAGAAGCAGTAGGCCAAATTGACCGCTTAAACAACCTTGTTACTGGTCCATTAAGAGCAGCTCTTTGCACTCGGCTCCACTCCGTGCACGAGTATAACATGGAATTTTATAGCACGTTTGCCTTCAAGGCAAAAGCGGAGCCGTTTGACAATGAGGGGGTGGAATTCCATTGTGCAGGGGTTAGGTACTCAATTTCAATTGCACAATTTGGGGCAATCATCGGGTTATATGCTGAAGAGGATCCTGGAGAGGAGGAGAACACTGGTGGTATCCGCGAACTCTCACAAGATCAACGCCAAGCAGCATGGGCTCAGATTGGGATTTGGGGAGGGACACAATAACCCTAGCCAGACCAAGAGCACACAGTTGCGGGACCCTCTTTACCGCTACATCCATAGGGTCCTCAGCTACTCCCTTTGCCAGAGACATGGCAGTGGTGGTGTTGTAGGTTTGCGTGATTTGATAGTCCTCCATTGCATTCACAACCGTATAAACCTCGATGTTCCACACCTGCTACTTCACAACATGCACTTGAACCAACTTGCCACTCCCCCCGACCCCTATCCTTTTTGGAGGGTGGATCTATCGCCTCTTCAAGCATTTTGTGCAAAGGATTCCAAGGTCC
>JARYGA010019170.1:0-169395 GCA_030545235.1 Helianthus tuberosus
AACTTGTGAAGATAGCTGTGATGGTTTCGCTTTCTAATAGATCCATTGAACCCTTAAGTAAAACTCTGGGCCATGTTAGGACTCTTAGCGAATTTTTTAACCCTCAAAGTGAATTTCTTGTAGTAGTAAAACATGGAATTTTGAACTACGGACAGAAGAACGTTTCTTATGATGACTTATCATAGGAAACTTGTGTGTGCTTGAAATCAGAATTGGGGAGTGTAAGATAAAATGACATCGGTCAAGGTCCAAGACTTCTCCCGTATCATTATTCTTGTCACTATAGGTCTTAACACATGACAAAGCTTCCTGTGGTTTCGGTGCACTGAATTTCCATAGTTATGTAGGCCTCCATAATTACGTAATCCCTTGCACAGTCCGCACAGTTCATTTCATAATGCGTAGAGAAAAAAAATCAATTGAATAAACATGAAGCGACCTGACTAGACCACCAAAGGATCTTTTCAACTAGATCAACGAACAATCTTTTTAACTAGATCAACACATGATCTTCTTAACTAGACCGTCGTATGATCTCCTTAAATAGACCACTTAAGGGATCTTTTTAATTATATCATCACATGATATTTCTAATCAGATTTTCAAAATCAAACTGTTTAACCAGACCATTCAAGAGGTCCAATTATAAAATAGTACTTCATAACCCAAGGGACTTAACTACAACGTTGAAGTCCATTAAGGATTTAAGATAGTATCTTTGGATATCCTATTATGAATCTCTCGTATGAGATATGAAAGACTCTACGAGGATTTGGATGGATCACATACAACCACAAAACATGTAAGAAAACACATAAGCACAAAATTAGTTAATTTGATTCTTTAATTCGTTATCTTTGGGCATGGATAATTAAAGCACACCAGGAATCCAATCAGTGGATTTTTATTTGGCACTTTAATCTTTTTCAAGGATCCATCTATAAAGATAGAAGGATTTTCAAAAAGAGTTTGGCTTTGTTTCTTAAAAGAAACGAGTGTTTAAGGTTCTTGGGGAGATCACAAGTGATCATAAAATGACAGAACCACACAAGTAGTTTGTCTTTGGGTTGACATCATAAGGTTGTATCAAGCATTCACACAAACGCATAAATTTTGCAGAAATAAAAACAACAAATCTTTATTTATGTAACAACCGAATTGTCTTGAAGTGTCAAAAGATAACAACCAAGGAAATACAAAACACTAATTGTTCACTGCTGCATCATTGTTCATGTTTTCCTCATTGATGTTAAACACTCGTCCACGCGCTGGAGGTATGTTAACAAGTCTTGGGCAATTATTCCTGTAGTGGGTAAGGTCACCACAGTTATAACATGACCCCGATGGGAACCGTGCTTGAACAGCAGCAGGGTTTGCAGCAGCTTGATTTGCATAACGACAAACATTGATCAAATGGCCCAACCGCCCACAATGGGTACATTTGTGACACTGCTCTTGCTCTAGATGATGACGGTTGCACTTGTTGCACAAAGGTGCGGTACCAACATAGTTTTGCCTTTTGCGAGGTTGTGCTGGTTGGTTTGGTTTGGTGCAACCTGTTTGTCTTGAGCACTTACAGCGTAGTTTTGAGAGGCTTTGAGCTTCTTCTTCTTGGACACCTCAGCATTTTCTTCCTTTGGTTCCACTTGAGCAGTCTTGTCAGATGGTCTTGAGTCGCCTTTCCGAAACAGTTTGCGCTTCCTGATATGGGATTCAGTCAGAGTGGCAGACAATTCAATGGCTTGTCTGACAGTAGTAAGGTTGCTGCCAGTAACAATATCCTGAACTACGTCAGGAAGACCATCAATGTATTTCTCAATCGCCTTATCCAAAGCCGTAAACATAGTAGGGCATAACAAGCTTAATTCCTCAAAGCGGTCAGTATAGGCTCGATGTTCCCCACTGTCTTGCTTCAAATCATCAAATTCCCTTTCTAGAGCCCTTAGCTCATGACGAGGACAGAATTCCTTCATCATAAGAGCCCTAAGCTCAGCCCAAGTCTGTGCTAATGCAAACTCAGCACCGCGGTCTCTCATAACCCCGTTCCACCACGTAAGAGCCCTCTTCTGAAACACACTCGAAGAAAACTCGACATTGCGATTTTCAGGACATTGAACATGACGGAAAGTATTCTCAATGCTCTTGAAACATTGAAGAAGCCCAGTTGCTCCCTCAGAACCACTAAACTTGAGCGGTTTAGCCGAGTTAAAATTCTTGAAATTGCATGGAGCATTGTTGTTATTGATGGCTTGAATCATTTGAGCATAAAGATTTGGGAAGGCAACAGCCATTTGCTGCGCGATGATTTCTGCCAGTTCGGCATTCGCCATCTGATTGTCGCGTTGAGGAGGCATTCTAAAAGAGGAAGCATGAAAGGAAACGAGTGAGGGAATTAGACGAAAAGAATAAGATGAAACAAATCTGATAAAAGCAAGGATAGTGGTCATTTGTTTGTTACTACAAAGCAACAAACGACCCCGGTGATTAATCAAAGTAAATAGGTCAAAAATAATGTATCGCGAAGACATGCTTGCCTATAAGTGGACACTCACCCCAAGAGTTCCCAGGTAAGAGTGACTGGTCCGATTATGTGGATTTGTACGAACACTCTAGCCTTAGACAGAAAACTCAGGGTACAGGTACCCACCCTTCCAGTTTGCACGTGTTCACATTATTTAGACCAAACTTTGACGGAATTTCGAAAACTTAGAGGGTTCAAAACCTTACAATCAATCATCCTAGAACAGATGATTAGTTTTCAAAGCAGGATTGAAATTTGTGTTCTTATTGTGGTTGTCACCTAAGAATAAGTGACAGTATTGTTTTAAAACTAAACACAAGAAAACTTGTGTTAGGGTCCTAGGAAGGTTATAGTCTAGGTCAAAGCATTACTAATAACCTAATTCCCTATAACCATTGGCTCTGATACCAACTTTTCTGTCACACCCCGACCACGTAAAACAACAAAACGTGGCGGAAACGTCGGGGAGTGTTGTAACAGAATCATTGTTTCGTAACCATGGAATAAATAATTTTTTTTTATTGAATAAATGAACTCCTTGTTTTAATACAATCAAATAAGTACAACTATGATCTTCCAAGTTTTAAAGTCGCTAAGGCACGAGTCCATCCTAAATGTAGCATGTATCAACAATCATCTCAAGACAGCACCTGAAACATGTGTAAAAATAGGTACGTTAGCATAAAAATGCCTGTGAGATACATAGGTTTTGTGAATATAGGATACATGACTTATAAGTTTAGAAAGAGCTGTTTAGTGAAAGTCAGTCATGATCCTTGTAAAATGTTTTGTTTTATAAATCATTCGAAAAGTGATGATAAAGTAGATGATACGTAAAAGAGTAATGTAAGGTTAATTGAATAACCAAGTAAAAATGAATTTGTATAAGATAAGTTATTGTAAAACAATGTCTTATGAAAAGTATGTTATTTGTATAAAATGTTATATGACTTAAATTGAAATGATTCAAATAACCCTACGATATGTAATACCATACAAACACTTATATATAGGAAGTACCAGCGGCGTATCCACAATGCTTGTATCATATTACACACGCCTCGTTACTTAAGTTACTTACTCAAACCAAACCACCAATATAGAATGTTCATGTTTAAACCAATAGTCCAATGTTATTGTATTACTCAAGTTAAATGTAAACCTTGTAATGTGTAAACAAAAGTTATGTATGTTAAGAAAATGAGATTTCTTAAACCATAAGTAAAAATGTACAAAACAAAGTGTTTGAATAAATCAAAAGTTATGCTTTGTAAAATAATGTAAGTTTAAACGAATAACCTTATAGTAGCATATTAAAAGTATACTTTGGATTTGTAAATAACATATTAAACTATGTTTTGGTTTCATAAATAACATATCAAAATATGCTTTGGGTTTTATAAATAACATATAAAAATATGTTTTAGTTTGTTGATAAAATATATATGTTGGTTCTGTACAATACCACACATGAGAGTATATCAAACTATACTTTTGGGAGTCTATCAAAATATACTTTAAAGGTGTGATTTAAGAATTCATTCAGACCTAGTGCATCAAACTACACCTTTGAGACTATAAGGATACCACAAAGGCAATCCCTATTTGGATGGAGAAACAAATTGGTTTCAGACATTCCATGACAACAGGAATGGGGTGTCTAATCCTATAGCGCTATATCATACTAACAACCGGTCTGGTGAACAAAATAAGTACAATTCAACAATTTATGTTATAGTCTTTGAAAAATCTGTGTTTAAACCATAGATAGTCATTCAGTTTGTCAACAGATAAGTACTAAGATGTATAATCAATTATACTTTTGGAAAACATGAAAATAACAGATAGGTACACATGCTTCACCCCAAAACAGTTTGAAAACAGTAAAAGAGGGGAACTATGTACTCACTTGAGATTGCTCAGAAGTCCTAAGATAACCACCAAGCAATGCTAGAGATCACGGAATCAAACGGCACCTAATATAGGTAACTATGTTAATAAACCGGACCTATATCGGAGGATCGGATAGAATGAGGGCTTGTAAACCAAATGAGTATGGAACTCATGTAGTATGGTTTAACAAAGTCTACATACTAAATGAAACCTAGCCTAAGTGCTTACGACCCATTACGACCCGTTTAGGTAGCTTATGCTACTTTAACGCGTCGTTCGCGTGAAACGCGTTTGGACCGCTTAACTAGTCCTATGACAAGTAACATATGCCTTAACATGTCTAATATTGTTGTCAAATCAGTTTAGATGTCAAAAGTTATGTTACATACGTTTAAAATGAATTTTGGCATCAAAGGGGTATTTTGGTAATTTACCTAAGGCATATAAACTACCTATCATACAACTACTTAAACGAAGCGACCATAAGGTATAACCTCGGAAGGTTATTCCCTATATACACTATGGTCACCTAATGTGTTTGGTTGGATCCTAATGATCGACCAAATGGGTCGGGCTCGAAGGTATAAGCGATTTATTAGATCGCTTACCCTTACGACCCTAGACAACATGGTAATCAGTAGGCATAGTCACAAGGGACTATAAGCATCGTGATTACGCTCACGTTGCGAAGTTCAAACGAACTTCGCGTTGACCATAAACTGGTCAATGCAGAAAGTCAAAGAAAGTTTGACTTTCGGACTCGAAAAGCAATAAAAGGGTCCTCGAATGCTAATCTTGATTCAAGTAGCTCAGGTATGAAACAATGGTTTCAACTTAGAGCTTCTCAAATCAGATTCTTGTGGGTTTTGCAATGGGGATGGATGGGTATTTATAGATTTCGGTTCACCGTTAGGATCATTTCTTGGATAACGTGCCTTGATCTCACCCGTACACTTGTCGGAATGTTGTGGTAACTCATTTTGCCCCCACCACAAGAGTTTGACATGTGGCATTGGCCTTTGGGGTGTTTGAAGGGCTGTTAACAGGCTATTAATACATTGAATCTGGTCTAGGTGCCTGACGCGGGCCGCGTAAAGGATCACCCTGGGCTTACGCGGGCCGCCTGGGTGTCCTGATCAGAAATAACTTTCAGAAATGACAGTTTAGGTCCCTGTTGTGGTTTAAGGCCATTTCCGACCCGTTTAAGGCCCGTTAAGCCAACGTTAAGGCCCTAAAATGATGCCTAAAAATTGTGGACATGAAACGTGCTCAAAAATATGTCGAATGTTGGTTCGTTTGGTCGTACGAACGCGATGTTCGCTTAATTACGACGGAATGCGCATAAGCGCGAAAAATGATCCAAATGGCGTGACGAATGGATTTTTCTTATGCCAAACACTAAAATAAAATATTTTAGTGCTTACATAAATTTTTGGATGTCCGGATGTATTCAGAACGTAAGTTATGCGCGAAAATGCAAACTTATGCACTTTTTGACACTTTTAGTCCCTGAATGACCCAAAAGTTTATTTTAGCACACTGAACCCCTCAAAGCCTATTTCTAAGCTATATAAAGGATATTTAAGGTGTGTTTAACTTATGGTCATGTTCCAGAATGTCTGTTACAGTTCAAATTGGCATACTTTCGCAGTTTGTCAAGTTTAGTCCATGTAAGCGAATTAACTTGTTTTTGCCATACCAAAGCCTTCAAAACTTATTTCTAAGTTATGTAAAGGTTATTTAAGGTATGTTAAGCCTATTTAACTATTCTGGAGTGTTCGTTGGAATAAACTGGTTATATTTACGCATCAAAGCGCGTATAACCCTCCAGAAAGCGATTTAAAGCTTAAAATCGAACAAGAGTTGATATGTGCAAACGATACACATATTTTTACAAATCCCAAGTATGAAATACAATATTTCATTGGTTTGGCATTTGTTTGATGGTTGAAGTGACACAGGTGTCACACTTAGCAAAATTGAATGTTTTGAAGTTACACTGTGCATTATTGTTGTTGTATAACTCGTGGATCTGGGTTACCACGCCTGGAATTACTGCAGCCATTTGTTGAGCAACAAGGGCTACGACTTCTTCAGCAGTCAAAGGTTGAGCATCACGTCGAGGAGGCATTGTCTAACAAGGAAACAGGGGAATCGAGTGAGATCGACAATTGGAAAAAAAAGAGGTATTGACAACATCGACATAACACAAGGAAGGCGATCATTTGTTCGTTACCTCGAACAAACAAACGACACGCAGTGACTAATCAAAGAAAATGGGTCAATATAATGTATCACTGAAGACATGCTCGCCTATGAGTGAACACTCACCCCAAGATTTCCCAGGTAAGAGTGACTGGTCCGATACTGTGGATTTGTACGAACACTCTAGCCTTAGACAGAAAAATCAGGGTACAGGCATTCACTCTTCCAGTTTGCACGTGTTCACATTATTTAGACCCAAACTTTGACGAGATTTTGAAAATTCAGAGGGCATAAAGCCGAAAATGAATCAAATTGGAAGGGTTCCAAAACCTTACAATCAATCATCCAAGGATAGATGATTAATTTTCGAAGCGGATTTGTTATTGTGTTCTCATTGTGGTTATCACCTAAGGATAGGTGACGGTATTGTTTTAAAATCTAAACGCAAGATAGCTCGCGTTAGGATCCTAGAAAGTTATGGTCTAGGTCAAAGCGTTGCTAATAACCTAATTCCCTATAACCATTGGCTCTGATACCAACTTTTTTGTCACACCCCGACCACGTAAAACAACAAATCATGGCGGAAACGTCGGGGAGTGTTGTAACAGAATCATCGTTTCACAACCATGGTAATTAAAAGTTTCGTTTTATTGATGTATTAAGTAATGTACATTGTCTTTAAACCAAACAAATAAATTAAACATCGTCTATCATCGTTATTGAGTCACTAAGGCCTTGTCCAGATCCTATATGAACATGCATCCTAGCAACCGACATCATGCAACACCACCTGAAACATATGTAAAAAAAAAGTCAGCAAAAAAATGCTGGTGAGTACATAGGTTTTATGAGAGTATCGGATTCATGGCTCGCGTTTATATGTTGCAGTACCTCATCAGACTACAAGAGTCACAAGTACAAATCTCGTTTTGAAAAGTGTATTTCAACATAGATAACCAACTCAAATAAAGTTGGTTATAGTTTATAAAATCTCATAGCCATGATTCTTAACCCCAAAACATTTGTTTTAGTAAACCAATTCGTAAAACATCTCGCAAAATCTCGTTAATAAAACTCGTATGGTTTATATCATTTAGAAAACCTCGTTGTGTGACATCGTTTCAAAAATCGTTTCCCAAGTGAACTAAATAATGACACACAATGTAATATGATAAAAGCACTTATATATAAGATGTACCAGCGGCGTATCTACCATGCTTTTATCAAGCTACACCTGTCCCATTATCTAATCACTACCCAAAACCAATCGTTTAACCAAATCGTTTATCTCGTTTCAGTCGTTTCCAAATCGTTTAACTCGTATCAAATCATTCTCGTTTTAGTTGTGAAACTACTTTGGTCATCTCGCTAATAACATTCAAACCTTCGTGACTCGACTATCTCGTTTCTCACATTAACAAACCACCAAAGGGTAAATTAACAATCATCAGATTCGGTCGTTACCTACCTAACCCACACATAACCATGGGTGTAGTACGATGACGGGATTTATCAGATCCTATGGTACCATAACCTAATACTGGTTGGCTTGATCAATGCTAATGAATGTCATTCGTTATGTAACTACAACCAACAAGTTCGTTCACATTATCGAAATCGTTATTAGTTTAGTATAAACCATCTTAGTCGTTTTTGAAACCATCGTTTAAATATCGAAATCGTTTTAATATATATGAATCACCCCAAAACAATCAAAAACAGTAAAATAGGGGAACTATGTACTCACATTGAATAGAAGGGTATCCTTGGTCTAAAGAACTTAGCGAAGCTCAGGCAAACCAAGGAAATTCAAGTAGTACCTAGTAATCGAATCACTAGTCAAACAATAGACGCCTAAATCAGAAGATCAGATAGAATGAGGTCTTGTAAACCAAATGAGTGTTGGAACTCATGTGATATGGTTTAACAAAGCCTACATCCTAAATCGAAACCTAACGTAAGTGCTTTCGACCCGTTACGGCCCATTAAGGTAGCTTATGCTACGTTAATGCGTCGTTCGCGTAAAACGCGTTCGAGACGTCTATCTAGTCCTATGACAAGTGTTATATGCCTAAACATGTTTAAATATGTTGCATAATCAGTTACGGACAAATGTTTAGGTTACATATGCTTAAAATCTAATTATGCATGAAAAGGACGTTTTGGTCATTTACCTAAGGCATATAAATTACCTATCATACTACTACTTAGACTATGTGACCATAAGGTATAACCTCAGAAGGTTATTCCCTATGCAACTATGGTCACTGTTGGTGCAGTTGTCTGTCGACTTCATCTTCGTTCGAGTCTTAGATTAGAACTGATAGATTAGAGCACGAAAAACGAGAAATGGGAATATAGGTGATTCCGCTTGAATGACACAGAGTTATTTCAAGCGAGATCAGGTGGACAAGTTCAAGCGAAATCTTGAATGTAATTTCGCTTGAATGATGTTTCGCTTGAGAATGTCATTTCGCTTGAAGCATGTTCAAGCGAAATCACATGCCTATAAATACCTACTCAAGCGTAATCAGTTGTAGAGTTCTTGTTTCCGACGCCGAGGTGCTGTCGAAGTGTCTCCAGCTTTGTAATCGTGTTTTGAGCAATACAAGAGACAGTTAATAGTGATTCTAGTGTTATACAAGCTAAACAAAGACAGAATCAATGAATTCCGCCTCTGATTCTGTCTGAGCACTCTTCTGATCGACTCTTTAGGTCGTTTCACGATCCTACATGTGGTATGAGAGCTCAGGAGGAAGAGTTCTTACCGTTTAGCTCGTTTTCGCTAGAAATTTCTAACTTCTACATCTTCTTTTCAAAATTAATCAAGTTTTCACGGTTAAAATGGACTGATTTTCACATATAGTGTGCGAAACATTGAATTAACAAATCCTTGAAAGAATAAGACTTAAAATCGGCTTAAAACTTGATCAATTTTGCAAAAATCAGATCGAATTGATGATGTCAGCACATTTCAAGCGAAATTAGCAGTTTGATCTCGCTTGAAAATGAGGTTTCGCTTGAATTTTTGACCTCATTTCGCTTGAAATTGAGGTTTCGCTTGAAATTACACCTTATTTCGCTTCAAGTTGATATTTAGCTTGAGTGCATACTACTTCAAGCGAAATCAATATTTTTGCATCAGGGTTATTTCGCTTCACGGGTGATTCCACTTCAAATCATTGTTTCGCTTGAAAGTGTGTTTTGAGTGAAATTTGTCGGGGCTGTTTGAAAAATGGCAATGATGTTTGATGAAAAAGAAAACGATTATATTGAAAGTTTAAATAGTTGGTATGTGAGAAATTTGGATGACTGTTATAGAAATGTAAAGGTGAGTACTTGGGTTAAAAGTTTTGAACATTTTTTGTGTCGTAAAGATGAAACATCGGATGATTTGGAAAGACGTTTTGAAATTGTAACAACAAATTTGAGGAAAAATGATATTAGATTATCAAATGATGATCTGATATCGAAATTGGCAGATGCATTACCTGTTAAATGGGATGAATTCTTGATTGAACTAAAAAGAAAAGATATTTTCCAGAACTTTATCCAAAACAGTTCTTCAATGAGGTTAATGCAGAGTTTCGTAAGGAATATAAAAAAGGAAGGAATTGATGAATGAAGTGGAAAAGAATTTACAAAAAATGGATTTGGATGTAATTGCTGAAAAAGATAAAAGAATTCTTGTGTGTCTTGCAACAAAGAGTATTTTGAAATATGATATTAGAAGGAAATATTATATCGACGAAAATATGAATCCTTTTGATTTTGTTAAACTCTTTTGTGCAGGAACATACAAGATGGAAACAAAGGAAATTTCAAAGAATGAAGAATCTGTGAAGCTTGGATCTTCGAATTCTGATTTAGTGTGCTTTAAATGTGACAAATTTAAAGCTGACAATGACAAAGTCTTGAAAGATGCAGAAAGTTTGACATTGGAGATAAAAAAATTGAAGAATGAGATGAAATCAGATGTTAAACAGATTCTTGAAATGGAGGAAAATTGTGAGAAGTTGAAATCTGAAAATGACAAACTGTTAAGTAATTTGAACAGTTTGACATTGGAAAACAAGATTTTGAAAGAAAAGGAAAAAGAGTTTGAAAATTAAAAATTTAAAATTAAAATTTGAAAAAGATTTTCAAAGTCAAATGAAGATTTTAGAAGATGAGAAATCTGCTATTTTTAAAAATAATCTTGAAAAGCAAAATGCAATAAATTCTCATATTCAGACAATTATTCGACTTGAAAAAGAAGCTGAAAAAGCTCGGATTAAAATCAAAGAGCTTGAAGAGAAATTGAGAGGTTTTGAGACTTCGTCATAACACCAGATTATCCATGTCCAAAACCGATCAATTCTGTTCCAATAAGTGACAACGTCACAAACTTTGACAAAGTCAAAGTTGAAGATTGTGATGAAAAAACTGATGATGAAGTTGAAAAAAGAAAAATATTTTTGAAATTAAATGAAATGTTTAAAGAAACCATTTTACATTCTACTGAGAAAGGTGAATGCTCAACGCAAAAACCTGTAAAGAAGAATGTGGAACAAAAACAAAAGGTTAAAAAGCCGAAAAATATTCAAAAAGAAAATAAAAGCTCATCAGTTCAATCATCCAATCATGATAAAAAAATCACAAAAATTGGAAAATCAAAACTCAAAAACTGTTGGTAATAAGTGGTACAGGTTTTACCACAGTGCTCAAAAGCCAAATCCAGCAAACAAGAGGAGCAAGGATTATCACCAAGCCAAACAGTGCTATGATCTGAATGTTTGGACTGAAGATGGTGATTGGTACGATAACAGAGTGTGTTTCAGATGCGGTTATCAAGGACACATGGCTGTTAACTGCCAAAGTTGGAGTTTTGAGACGAGAAGATGCTTTGAATGCCATTTCAAAGGTCACATTGCCAGAGATTGCCCAATGAGATCAAAGAGAAGATCGAGGGCTGATGCTCAAAAATTGGCAAAGAAATCAGTCAAAGTCGAAGAAAAGCCCAAAGAACAGAAAGTTCAAGAAAAGAAAGTTAAGCTTTCACAAGGGCAGAAAGAGAGACTGAGGAAGAAGAGGAAGAAAGCGAGAGAATATCTCGAAAGGATTTTGTCCTCGGATTCAGCCGTTAAAGCGAATAACAGTTCTGATAAATCGTCTTGCTCTCCAAAGAATGACAAGTCTAGCAAAACGGATTCATCAGATACAAATCTGAGGACGAAAGGGAAATCAAAGAAAGTGGAGAATCTACTTCCTGGTGATGAATTTGTTTCTCCGGAAACAAAGGAGCCAGTTGTTGGCAATGAATCTGACTCGTTAAAGTCAGACAAGCCACGATCAGGCGATGAATCTGGTGTGGTAAAGCCAGAAGAGCCGTGTGTTGAGGTAAAAAATGAGAATTCTGGTCTAACAATGGATGATGCAAATTTTCCACCATTGTTAAACAAGAATTCAAAATCACCCAAGGACCGTCAGGCTTAGGTAAGTCTGTTTAAATGAAAAACCTGACTTGCCGGAGCTCCCAGGTTGGTAAGAGTGGAGCAGGAATCGGCACATTTCTTGAGAAATTCACGAAAGTGATATTTCGACTTACAAGTGGTAAATCAGGGACGTTAAGTTGTACTTGATTTTCTACAAGAGATTATGTTGAAAAATCTGGAAATGTTAACAAGGTGATGAAATATCCCCATGTTTGAGAAATGACTCACAAAACTTACTTTTTGGAAAAACCATTTTGATTAAAACAAACTTAAGTGTTTTGAAATCACTATGGGAAAATGTTTTGTTGTCAGGGGGAGTTCTGATTGTTTAAGCCAAGTGAATGGAGAATTGAAGTAATTCTCATCATGTTGTCACCTTTCTTTGTAAAGTTCATTTTCAAATTTTCCCAAAAAATCAAAATTGAGATATATTTTGATTTTAGGGGGAGTAAAAATAAAAAAAAATAAAAAAATTTGAAAATGTCAAAAACATTGAAAAATGCAAAAATGAGTTTTGTTGTAAAAAAGAGGAAATGATAGTAGATCAGCTGGATTGTCACAGCATGCTAAAGAAATGGAATGATAAAATGTGATAAACGATCTCACTAAAGATGTGACGGTAGGCTCAGCTAGACTAGTAGATTTGCGATAACGATACAAACATAAATGAAAAAGCCTAGTTCTAGTGGGAAACATGGTCAAAAGCATAGTACTTAGTTTTGTCCTTCTTGACTGTGTGCCTACTCAGTAATCGCTGATTGTCGAAAGACATAAAACTGGTTAAGTTTGTGAACTTTCACAACTTTGCTGAAAAGTTGTTGTGATTGTGCATTTTATTTTGCAAAGATTTAAACTTGTTTTATTTCTTTATTTTGTTTAAGCATTGGACATCCTCTGCGTATACGTGAGTATCGACCTGGATGTTATTGCCTAAACGTTCTGCTTTATTTTCTTTGGTGTTTCGTTTAAGCTTTGGACCTCCTCTGCGTATACGGAAGTATCGACCTGGGGGTTAAAGCCTAAACAACTTCAACTTATTTTTATTTTCTTATTTTGTTTAAACATTGGACTTTCTCTGCGTATACGGAAGTATCGATCTGATTGTTAATGTTTAAACATTCTGCTTTGTTTTCGCACAAATCACAGTTGATAAAAGTTTAAAGGCATTATTTGAGTTTGTGTATTACATGATGAGGGGATATGCTGAGATCGTGGGGTCCATAAGAACTTAGTGCAAAATTAATATACCTTAACGTATCGGTAAGCATTTCGAAAGTTTTTAGATTGAGTTTAAGTGGACAGCAATATCGTCAATCTATGTGAATCGTTTAGAACTGAAAATGTTTAAAGCTTAACGGTGCTAGTGTGACAACCGTCACTTTTCCGTACATTCCGTACACGAAATGAACAGTAATTTATGCTTAAATGACTGTGCATGATCTGGTTTACCAGACAAATAAATTTCTGAATTCCATACAAGTGAATTCATGCATGATATATGCTACAAGAATTACGTTATGATAGCGTTGCGTCAAAAATATTAGTAAACTCACCGGTAAGACACACTGTGTCAACAGAACTGCAGAAAGCAGTCAGACATTAGAATTGAGGCCTAGGTGTAGGTCCGATGACAAAAGTACATTAAAACCCAAGAGTACATATAAGGGTTTAATTTATAGACATTGCGAAAGCAGAAATAAGCACTAAAAAGCACCCGAAACGCACTTTAAGTGCAGAATTTTAGATAATTCAGCTCAATTCAGCATTTAAACACATGAATATTATGCAGAAATTTCGTTTTATCATCCAGAATATTTCCCTAAGTGTTGGGAATTGAAAGGGTACAAGAAGGGTACTTAAAAGACACTAAAAAGTGTGATTTAGCACTTTAACGAACCGGTGTCTAACCGCACAACCGGATATTACCCGGAACACCAAAATAATGCTAGAAGCATTGTTTTTATTTTTCTAATGTAGTTAGGGTCCCCGAACACCCTAACACACTATATATTTCATAACACACTTAACACTAAATCTAACACTTAACATGTAACTAGAGCTTGTAACTTCCACTTGAAATCAAACTAGATGCCCAACCCCCCCATAACCGGCCCTAGACAAGGGGTACACCCCCTTGATTTCCTTGAATTAAAAAAATAGATCATGTGTGATATCTTGAAGACACATTGACTAGAGGATAATGCCATGTTAGAGGATTTTATATTAAACCACAAGATCTTCTTCATCCCATCATTCACACAACAAACAACAACTTTCTTCTCCTTCTTCCCTCAAGGCTACGGCTCAAGCACCCCCTCCCCACACATCAATTTTCGATCCACACTCATCCATTCTAAGGTGATATTATGGTGTAAGAAGGTCGCTAACGAGGCTCGGTGCTCACGGAACTTGAAGGACCTTCACCATTTGCTTTTATCCACCTCATTTGCACTCTTGAACTTCCCTAGCCTTGAGCTAGTGGTATGTGTTCTAAAACACCTTCTTTATCTTGTCTAGAGTGGTTAATAAGAGATTTGTCGGTTGAAAATCATGAACATACTAAATCACCAACTAAAAGTCTATTAAAGTGATGAATATGATGGTTAATAGATGGATAATTGTGTAAAACTTGTTAAACTTGTTTTGTGATGATTATTTTGTGTTGTTTAATGCTAGTAGTAGTTCGGATCGTCATCTAACCCGGCTAGGTTATGTTCTTAGAGCATGAGCTAGTGTATGTTAAAGTATAAAAAGGACTATATGATGAACACTACTACTATTAAACATGAACTTGTGTAAAAACAATTTATCTTATGAAATGGAGTTCTAAACTAGTAGATCTAAAGATCTACAAGTGGTATTTTCGAAAGACCAACTGTAAGACAAAACCATGTTTTAAAACCAGATCTTTCATGAAGTAGAGGTGTTTTTATGAACAAACAAGTGTGTGGACACTTGTGTAACAAAAGTTTTAACAAAGAAATAATTTTCGTAAAAACCGACTAGAAGTTGTGAAACTTCATATTCTTTAAAAATAAAGTTTTTAAGAAATTAAACTTATTTTTAAAGATAACAAGGCTTACTAAATGTGCTAGTAAATTACTACACATTTTTGTAAATATTCAAGTTCATGAAATGGAGAAATTAGTGATTGTTGTTGATGATTATTGTTGATAATTGTTGTTGATGATTGTTGACGATTTAAAAGAAAATAAACACATGTTTTGAAAACATGGGAAACCTCCATTTTTAGGGGAAACTCTGTCAAAATTTTTATAAATTTTGACACTTAGAAAAATATAAGTTTTTGGGAAACTTATTCCCTAAAAATGTATTTAAAGTATTACCAAGGTTTCCCTAATTTTTGGTGATAAGAAATGAGGATTTCTTCAAGAATAAAAATGGATATAAGTATGTATATTTTTGAGAGAAAAATATATATTATTTTATCACCAACTTTTATGCTAAGTGTATATAGTATGTGTTATACGTGCTAGTGTATTAAGACTTAAAAATACACTAAATACTCATGAGGGGTATAAACATAAAAATACACATACAACATACAAGATACATAATTCGGGTGCAAAGTGCAAAACACGAGATACTTATATTAATTTTTGAGAAAATAATATAAGTAAGACACTTAGTAAAAAATATAAGTTATTTTTAACACAAGAATACGTACACAAGAGATAGTGACTGTACTTGTGCGATACAAGTCTAGTGACTAACGTTAAGAAAACACGTATAGGTCACGACGCTAGATAAGCAAATCCGGTGAAGTTTACGACGCAGGAACGCAAAGTTGTGAGTTCATGCTCCCCCTTTTCTCTAACTGTTTTTGGTTTTATAACTCTCGGGGGTGAAATACATGTTACAAATATTATAATTTTTACAAAGGGTAAAAATACAAGAAGCACTCTTGGTGAGAACGAGAACCGAGTGCAATATGATTTGAGAATACGAGAAGCACTCGTGGTGAGTGCAATATGATGAGCTTTAAGAAAAGCCTAGAAAATACTAGATCATGTGAGCTTAAACTAGATATTGAGATGCCATTAATACTTAATTAGGGACGAGGGTTAGATCTAACGGGTACGGCCGAGCCCCACTCATGGTCCTTATGTGACCTCTTGAGTGCTTCGGTGTCCCAGTCGAGGGAAATCGACACAGTCGAGGTTAATCGACACAGTCGAGGGAAATCGACACAGTCAAGGGAAATTGACGCAGTCGAGGTTAATCGACACAGTCGAGGGTAATCGACACAGTTAAAGGAGAAAATACTAATGCTCCCTATGTCCTCACATGCCTTAAAGGAGAATATACTAATGCTCCCTATGTCCTCACATGCCTTAATGTCCTTGTATAAACAATCATTTAAAATGTGGGGTACACAAGAAAACTTGAATGATACTTGAGTACGTGGGGTACTCAAGAAAACGGGAATTATACTTGAGTACGTGGGGTACTCAAGAAAGACTTGAATTATACATGACAAATACTATGTTTTCATACAAAGTATAAAAACGTGAAATACAAAAACGCATGAACTCGCTCAACTTTATGTTAATGTTTTCCAAAATTACATGTATTTCAGGTGACATGATGGATCTTGGGCGCAAGTGTCGTAACTAGAAGTAGACTACAAGTTTAGATGTCATCCACTTTTGTTGAATTGTAACATTGTCAAAGGTCGTATTTTGAAAACTTAAATAACAAGTGTTTGTAATACTCAAATTTTCATGAATGGATGAACATCGTTTTGATCATGTAGTTGTTTATTACGATTGAATGCAATGATAACAAGCTAGTCACACATCATACGCTTCCGCAAAAGACAGGGTGTGACAGCTAGTGATTGGTCACATAAACTGATATGATCCTCTTACACAAACTCACAAAAATATTGTTTTTAAATATTTCTTTATTGCATTTCTATATTGTTATTTCTAGTGTTTTAGCATAATTTTTGAAAAAAATACAAAAATATTTTCGACAACTGATGTTGAAGAGCTGATTTTCAAAATTCCAAGTGCTAAACAAGATGAACTGTTTGGGGAGTGTGTATACTGAATTGAAAAATTTTGTTTTAAGAATGTAGTTGAGATTAGTTAATCAGGGTCATTAATTTGAACTTGATGTAACTATTTGTAGTAAGTTTTTCTTATTGATTTAAGTAAAAACTTATGTTTTGTTGAGAATTGTGTAGGTGTTGAACTGAACAGATAAAAGCCAGGATTTGATTTAAAAGGCGATAGCTAATTCCAGACTGAAAATCCCAGCTTGATGAAAGGGGGAGTCTGACGAGGTTAGAGCTAGAGAAAAGATCCGGGTACATGATTCCGGGAGAAATTCCTGAAGAAGACCAATTAAGATTGAAGAGTCGTTATGTTGAAGACTCTCACTGAGGATTCCGTCAACATTCAAGGGGGAGTCTGTTGGTGCAGTTGTCTGTCGACTTCATCTTTGTTCGAGTCTTAGATTAGAACTGATAGATTAGAGCACGAAAAACGAGAAATGGGAATATAGGTGATTCTGCTTGAATGACACAGAGTCATTTCAAGCGAGATCAGGTGGACAAGTTCAAGCGAAATCTTGAATGTAATTTCGCTTGAATGATGTTTCGCTTGAGAATGTCATTTCGCTTGAAGCATGTTCAAGCGAAATCACATGCCTATAAATACCTACTCAAGCGTAATCAGTTTTAGAGTTCTTGTTTCCGACGCCGAGGTGCTGTCGAAGTGTCTCCAGCTTTGTAATCATGTTTTGAGCAATACAAGAGACAGCTAATAGTGATTCTAGTGTTATACAAGCTAAACAAAGACAGAATTAATGAATTCCGCCTCTGATTCTGTCTGAGCACTCTTCTGATCGACTCGTTAGGTCGTTTCACGATCCTACAGTCACTAAACATGCTTGGTCAGATCCTAATGATCGACCAAACGGGTCGAGTTCGAAAGTCTAAGCGGTGGTTTAGACCGCTTGACTTACGACTCTAGACAAGCACTAAACTAAAAGTGACGAGCTAAGCATGATAAAACATGCTTAACTAAGTTAGAAAACAAGTTTTGATATCAAAACAAAGTGTTTTGATACCAAGAGTAGTTTAGTTGCAAAATACGCTTAAATGCTCATTTTGACCGAAACTACGACTCGTCACTATGCCTAGTCAACGTGGTAATCAGTAGGTATAGTCACTAGGGACTATAACCATCGTGATTACGCTCACGTTGCGAAGTTCAAACGAACTTCTCGTTGACCATTGATTGGTCAAAGCTGAAAGTCAAACACTGTTTGACTTTTAAGCTAGGAAAGCAATAAAAGAATGAAAGAGGACTTACAAAGGGTCCAAAGAGATTTGATACCAAGTATTCTCAGGTATGTAGTGAATAATCAAAACAACTTAGAGAATTCTCAGATCAAATGTGAGGAAAATGGAATGAGGGTATGCCTATTTATACTAGTTGCAAACTTACAAGATCATGACACTTGTTTTTGTGGTCTCCAAGCAAGAATCATAGCCATACAAATGTTATAAGCTGATTAGAAGCCTTGGGGAGGTGTTAACTTGGTCCCCAAAACATGAAAATCGCGTACAAGGACCTCAAGAATGAGCTGGGAAGCTGCTGTGAAGTTTCTGAAATTTTGATGTGCTGGTGATCGCTTACAGACCGTAAGCCCATCCCCATATGGTCCGTAAGGACCTTGCAGGTCGGCAAGTTTCATAAATGGCAGATTTAGTCCCTGAAGCCCCAAAACTTGGTTTTCGATGCATTTTTGACACGTTTAATCCCTATTAACCCCATTTCAAAGCTCTAAAATGAAGTTAAAGTATAGGGAACTTAAAATGTGCTCAAAAACATCTCGGATGTTTGCTCGTTTGGTCGTACGATTGCGTTGTTCGGTTAATTACGACGGAAGTCGTAACGAATGCAAAAACGATCCAAATTAAGCGACGAATGGAATTTTATCATGCCAATCACTAAAATAAAATATTTTATTGATTACATAAATTTTTGGATGTCCGGATGTATTCAGAACGTAAGATATGCGTGAAAATGCAAACTTATGCACTTTTTGACACTTTTAGTCCCTGTAAGATCAAATAAGCATGTTTTCGCACACCGAACCCCTCAAAGCTTATTTCTAAGCTATGTTTAGGTTATTTAGGTATGTTTAGCTTATGATAAAGTTCCGTATTATTCGATACCAAACGAATCGGCATAGTTTCGCAGTTTGACACAAATAGTCCTTACGATCCAATAGACTTGTTTTCAACACACCAAACCATCCAAAACTTATTTCTAAGTTATGTAAAGGTTATTTAAGGTATGTTAAGCCTATGTAACTATTCCAGAGTGTTTGTCGCGTTAAACTGACTGCGTTTACGCACCAGTTTGCGTATAACTTCCCAGAAAGCGATTTAAAGCATGAAATCGGAATCGAATCGAATCGTAAAATCATCAAACACAATTACACATATAATAACACCAAAATACATTCTTTTATTGATAGTTAACATTGTTTTACATTATACATTGATTACAAAGCACAGTTGTCACAGCTACTATGGTTGAGGGTGGGTGGTTGTAGGAAGTAGGTGGTAGGTTGTTGCAGGTGGGGCGGTGGTGTGTGGGGGTAAATTGTGATAGTAAATGACGGCTTGTGTAAATGGTGGTGGTGGTGGTGGTGGATGTTAGCAGGTGAGGAAGTGGTGGCGGTGATGGTTGATGGTGGTAGTTGTTGGTGGAGAGAGGGAGAGGGAGATGGAGATGTAAAGAGAAGGGGAGAACTAGAGAGAGATGGGGGCTCTGCATATATAAATACACATATTATATATATATACGTATATATTATTAAATATAATAATTATTACATAGATTTCTTTTAAAAAATAATTGGCCACATCAGATTTAAATAACACATCATACATGCCACATCAGATAAAATTGCCACATAGGCTAAATTTACTAACCTGGTTAGTGAATATTTAACGAGGGGGTGCCATGACAATCAATGTGTTAAGTTGGGAGTGGTGTGAGCCAAAGTCAAAGTTGAGAGTGCCAGCGGCCAAATGGCCATAGTTGGGGGTTTAAATCCATTAACCCTTACTTTTATAAATCTTTCAAAGTTTATAATTTTTAGGAACTCTTTTATACACTTTCTCAACACCAATATTTATGTTCATTCATTTAAACACTATGTTTAAAATAACTGTTATGGGTGAAATTCTGAGCCCATATCCTGGAAAATATCTTGATTTATATCTTGGTTATGTAGTATCTGTTTACATCCGGGATGCTGATTCAGGATATCGGTAACATCCTGAATGGTATCCTCGGGATTACTAACGGATTATGTGCAGGTACGTGGGTTAGAAGCTATCAACGTTCACGAAGACTCATTCCGCGGAAGACTCGGTCCAAGTTGTTCGAAGAAAGACGTTAAGCCCGCTTTATTTGGCTCCAAACGGCTACTTATGGAATATTCGGGAGCATCCCATATTTATAGGAATTTTAGTTTCTAATTTGTAACTATAAATAGGTGGGTATACCAGATCGAATAGGACATCACATACACACTCGCTACACTCTAACACTCGCTTCCAAGCTGTGACAACTGGCACAAACCGGTAATTTCCGTACACTATAATTATTGCCTAATGACTGTAATTATGTCCTTAATTGTCAGCAATGGCTGAACACATAATAAACAAGTGAATTCATGCATGTTGTATACTACAAAATATTGCTTTATGCATAAACAAGAGCGTTGCGTCTATAGTAAACTCACCGGTAAGACACACTGTGTCGACTGAACTGCAGAAAGCAGTCAGACGTAAAATTGAGGCCTAGGTGTAGGTCCGACGACAAGAATGCATTAAAACCCAAGAGTACATACAAGGGTTAATGTATATGCAATACGAAAGCGAAAATAAGCACTAAAAAGCACCCGAAACGCACTTTAAGTGCAGAAATTATAAAATTCAGCAATAATTCAGCAATTAAGCATATAAATATTATGCAGAAATTTCGTTTTATCATCCAGAATATTTCCCTAAGTGTTGGGAAGTGAAAGGATACAAAAAGGGTACTTAAAAGACCCTAAAAAGTGTAATTTAGCACTCTAACGAATCGGTATATAACCGAACAACCGGAGATACCCGGAACACCAAAATAATGCTAGAAGCATTGTTTTTATTTTTCTAAGCCAGTTAGGGTCCCTGAATACCCTAACACCCATTATAACACATAACATGCTAATAACCAAGTTAAGTACTTAACTTAACCTAACTAATGCCTAATAATTAGTTGGAAATGAACTAAGGACCCCCCCCCCCCATTACAACCGTCCCCATGAAGGGGGACACTCCTTGTGTACTTAAAGATTTAGATGATCCAAATGTCTAGTATCATCTAGACATAATTTCCAATGGATATTACACATTAGAAAGTCTCTATAAATATACACTCACACATAGAACCATCACTTAACAAATCACCAACACCCAACCTCTCTCTTTCTCTCCCACAACCTACGGCCAACACCCCCTAAATCACCATCATACTTTCGGTCCTTGATCTCTCCATTCCAAGCATATACAAGCTTCACAAGTCACGTATTAGGAGCCTCGGAGCAAGCGGAACACGAAGGACCTCCACCGTTAGCTTTTATCCACCCATTTTTCATCAAAGATCTTCCCTAGCCTTGAGCTAGAGGTATAACACTTAGAACTCTTGTTTGAACATATCTAAGGTGGTTAAAAGAAATATTGTCGGTTGAATCTCGTTAAAATGAAAGATGACGATTAAAAGTCTACTAAAAACACTTAAAGTGGTGGTTAATAGCATATAACTTGTGTAAAAGTCGTAGGACTTGAAATATGTGATTATTGAGACCCGATCTATGATGTGGTAGCTCGGATCTCCGTTTAACCCGACTTTGTAAGATCATGTATCTTCACATAAGCTCGTTTTTGAAAGATACAAGGGTTAAAGGGTGAAACTCTACCACACAAGATACATGAACTTGTGTAGAAATATTTTACTTGTGTAAAAGTAATTTAACTTGTACAATGGAGTTTAAAACTAGCAGATCTACGTATCTGCAAGTGGTATTTTTGAAGAACCACACTTTAAAGAAATCACATGTTCTAAACCGGGTCTTACACAAACAAAAGTGGTTTTTGTGAACAAACAAGTGTATGGATACTTGTGTAACAAGGGTTTTAACAAAGAAATAATTTTCGTAAAAACCGACTAGAAGTTGTAAAACTTCATACTCTTTAAAAATAGAGTTTTTAAGAAGTTAAACTTATTTTTAGAGATAACAAGACTTACTAAATGTGCTAGTAAGTTACTACACATTTTTGTAAATATGCAAGTTCATGAAATTAGTGAATATTGTTGACGATTATTGTTGATAATTGTTGTTGCTGAATTGTTGATGATTATTGATGATTTAAAAGAAAATAAACACACGTTTTGAAAACGTGGGAAACCTCCATTTTTAGGGGAAACTCTGTCAAAATTTTTATAAATTTTGACACTTAGAAAAATATAAGTTTTTGAGAAACTTATTCCCTAAAAATGTGTTTAAAAGCATTAACAAGGTTTCCCTAACTTTTGATGATAAGAAATGGTGATTTCTCGAAGAATAAAAATGGATAATAAGTATATATTTTTGAGAGAAAAATATATATTATTTTATCACCAAATTTTGTGCTAAGTGTATATAGTATGTGTTAAACGTGCTAGTGTATTAAGACTTAAAAATACACTAAATACTCATGAGGAGTAGAAATATAGAAATACACATACAAAACACAAGATACACGATTCGGGTGCAAAGTGCAAAACATAAAAGACTTATATTTATTTTTTTGAAGAAAATAATATAAGTAAGACACATAGTTAAAAATATGGAATATTTTTAACACAAGAAAATATACACAAAAGAGAGTGACTGTACTTGTGCGACGCAAGTCTAGTAACTAACGATAAGAAAACGCGTATAGGTTACGACGTTAAGTAAGCAAATCCGGTGGAGTTTACGACGCTAGGAACGCAAAGTTGTGAGTTCATGCTCCCCCTTTTCTCTTTAACTGTTTTCAGTTTTTATAACTTCGGGGGTGAAATACATGTACAAATGTACAAAGTTTATAATTGGTATGATATAAATACAAGAAGTACACTTGGTGAGAACGAGAACCAAGTGTGACGAAATATAAGAATACAAGAAGTACACTTGGTGAGAACGAGAACCAAGTGTGATGAAATATAAGAATATGAGAAGCGCACTTGGTGAGAACGAGAACCAAGTAAGAGGCGCCATGAGAAATGATAACAAGAAACGCGCTTGGTGAGAACGAGAACCAAGTAGGATGCGTTATGAGAAAAAGTGTCACGAATAGGGTACAGAAGCACCATTAATCAACAATATACCTAGACCGCAGAACAAAATGTTAGATCTAACAGGTGCCTGGCAGCCTCACACTCGGTCAGGGCGAGAATCGAGTGGTGCTTTTGTGTCTCAGAATATACCAATTAAATGCCTTAGGTTTGGTGACTTCCTATGACGTGTCACATGTTAATGGCTTTGCAACCCATTAACAATCTGATAATTACAGAAATACTGTATTTACATAAAGTTCATACCATTCAAGAATTGATAAATAACTTGAAGTACGTGGGGTACTCAAGAGAATTGATAAATAACTTGAAGTACGTGGGGTACTCAGGAGAATTGACATATAACTTGAAGTACGTGGGGTACTCAAGAAGAAATTGAATTATACATAAGTACGTGATGTACACATGAAACTGGATTTATGAAAACTCGATTTACTCACAAACTATGTTTTCATACAAAGTATACAAACATGAAAAACAAAACTGCATGAATTCACACCAACTTTATGTTGACGTTTTTCCAAAACTCACATGTATTTCAGGTAACTAGGATGGATGTGCGCGTGGTCTTACTCATGCTCGTGGATGTCGCTTTGTCTATCTTTAAATAAAGTTGTGACTTTTAAGACAATATGTTAACTCGTATTGTAAACACTTGACATATGTTTTCAGTAATGTAAGATATTTTTGAGCATGTAGTACGTTTACTCTTCGTATGCAATGAGAACCTTTCATGATCACACCTCGTGCTTCCGCCGCAGAAAGGGGTGTGACAGATTGGTATCAGAGCTGCGATTGTAGTGAACCAGGATTCATTCTCGAGTCTAGTCTACAATCTCTAGGATCCATTCACGAAAACAATTTTCAAAGAGTTTTCATTGCATAAAACGTCCCGCGACATCCACTGCCTGAAACTGTCTACATGAGTCTAGAAAGGACGCTACGAGACTTAGAGTGCACTTGAGTGGCACTTGTCATTGACTAGAAATTACTTGCAATTATATGTGATAATTAGCATGTACTAGAAATAGAATGTCACAAGTATATGTGACTTTACCTGAAAGCGATGGCCTATCTGAAGGAAGAGATACGAGGATGAAACGAACTGTGCGGACTGTGCAAGGAGTTACGTAATTATGGATGCATACATAATTATGGAATTCAGTGCACAGAAATCTCAGCAAGTCTTGTCCCGTATAGATTCCCTCAGTGCAAGCCTACTAAGTATTCTGCTAGAGTAATAATTGTTGATGTCACTTGTGTGGTATATATACCTGTGAATATATATGATACTACAGTCTAGTGTGACGATATCAAACAAATGTCTAACCCTGCTGTGTTATGTTCTGTCAGAACATGGCACCCAGGAAAACTGTGAATGCTCGCAATGACGATCAACCTCCTCCTCCCCCACTGCCAAGAACTGCTGATGAGCTGAACGCCCTGCTGGAGGAAAGGATCTCCGCTGCTATCGCCCAGTACGAGGCAAACCGAACCCAAGACAGTGGAGGACCAAGCAACGCTAGGCGTAATGGGGATGGAGATTCGTCTGGAGGCAATGCAGCTCAAGGTAACCTTGAGACACTGTACTAAGCATGAGGAAATTTATGAACGGTCTTTGCTTCATTATTTCTTCGATTGCTCACATATGAATTGGTTGAATCAATTCCAGGCTGCACATTCAAGCAGTTCCTTGACTGCAAGCCGATGAACTATGACGGCACAGGAGGTGCAGTAGCATTTGTGCGCTGGACGGAGAAGACTGAAGCCACCTTCCGCATGAGCAAGTGTACTGCGGATCAACAAGTCACTTTTGCTACTGGGTTATTCGTCGATGAAGCTCTGACTTGGTGGAACCTGCAAGCCCAAACTTTGGGTGATGATGCCGCATATGGCCTAACTTGGAATGAACTGAAGGAAAGAATGAGAGAGAAGTACTGCTCTCGTGCCGAACTCCAAAGGCTGGAGACAGAGTTCTGGCACTTGACTATGGAAGGTGCTGACATCAATGGTTACACTCGAAGGTTCCACGATCTGTCTAGAGTGCTTCCTTACATGGTGACTCCTGAATTTAAGCGTGTGGAACGCTACATTTGGGGATTGGCCTCAGAGTTTCGTGGCATGGTGACGTCGGCCAAACCACAAACAATTACCGAGGCTGTAACTCTGGCTGTCAGCCTGACTGAAGATTGTGTTCGTATGAAGAAGCTATCATTGAACCCCACTGAGAAGACCGAGACGCATGCTGAGTCGTCCGGTGACAAAAAGAGAAAGCATACAAGTTTGAACCAAGCTACTCGCAACAACAAGGGTTTCAACAAGAAGCGCGACACTAATCCGCCTCAGGAGACGAAAACCCATGCAACCAAAGCATACCAAGGCTCCATGCCTAGATGCCAAAAATGCAAGTATCACCATGATGGAGCTTGTCGCATTCCAAGGTGCGACAAATGTGGTAAATTGGGTCATCAAACAGAAGACTGTTGGGGAAAAGGGAAGAACCGAAATGGAAACGGTGCTGGTAACAAGAATGGTAACGGGAAGGGGCAGAACCAAGGATGCTTCAAGTGTGGAAGCAATGATCATTTCATGAAGAACTGCCCAGAAAGAAACAACGCTCCGGTTCGAGCATTTGTGATTGGAGCAAGAGACGCACGCGAGGACCCTAACGTGGTCACCGGTACGTTTCTCATTAACAATCACTTTGCATCCATATTATTCGACACTGGCGCCGATTATAGCTTCATGTCTGTGGAATTTAAGCGCATACTCGGAATAGAATCTAGTAGATTAGAAATTCCTTATTCCATAGAACTAGCCAATGGTAAACTTGTTGAATCGGGCGAAGTTGCTAGAGGCTGCACGCTAGAACTTGGCGAACGGAAATTTAGCATCGATCTCTTACCTATTCAATTGGGTAGCTTCGATGTAGTGGTCGTAATGGACTGGTTGTCCAAGAACAAAGCTGAAGTTATTTGTCATGAGAAAATCATTCGCATCCCTTTAGCGAATGGTGAAACTCTCATCGTGCATGGAGAAAAACGAAACGCGCCTCTACGAATCATCAGTTGCATGAAGGCACAGAAGTGCTTGAGGAAAGGATGTGTCGCTTTCCTAGCACACGTTATAGACAAGAAGGCTGTGGAGCCAAAACTCGAAGACATTCCTATGGTGAAGGAATTTCCTGATGTGTTCCCTGAAGATCTGCCAGGATTACCTCCGCAACGACAAGTCGAATTCCGTATAGACTTGGTCCCAGGAGCTGCTCCTGTAGCCAAGGCACCCTATCGACTTGCACCATCCGAAATGCAAGAATTATCTACACAGCTCCAGGAGTTGTTGGATAAAGGATTCATAAGGCCAAGCTTCTCACCCTGGGGAGCTCCAGTATTGTTCGTAAAGAAGAAAGATGGAACACTGCGGATGTGTATCGATTACAGGGAACTAAACAAGCTCACTATCAAGAATCGGTATCCACTACCGAGGATTGATGACTTATTTGATCAGCTGCAAGGATCAAGCTACTATTCCAAGATCGACCTTCGATCTGGATATCATCAGCTGAAAATCCAAGAGGAAAGCGTGCCAAAGACTGCATTCAGAACGCGATATGGGCACTACGAATTTCTTGTGATGCCATTTGGATTGACGAACGCGCCAGCGGTCTTTATGGACTTGATGAACCGCGTATGCAAACCATATCTCGATAAATTCGTGATTGTATTTATCGATGATATCCTGATTTACTCGCGAACGAAAGAAGAACATGAGCAACATCTCAGAACCATCTTGGAGCTACTGAAGAAAGAGAAACTTTATGCAAAGTTCTCGAAATGTGAATTCTGGATTCGCGAAGTACAATTTCTTGGTCACGTGGTGAATGAGAAGGGCATTCATGTAGACCCGTCCAAGATAGAAGCAATAAAGAATTGGGAAGCTCCCAAGACCCCAACTGAAGTTCGTCAATTTTTGGGTTTAGCGGGCTATTACCGGCGATTCATCGAGAATTTCTCAAAAATAGCTCAACCGCTAACGACCCTTACACAGAAGGACATGAAATACGACTGGGGTCACAAACAAGAAGAAGCCTTTCAGCTACTTAAGAACAAGCTCTGCGATGCACCAATACTATCATTACCCGAAGGCACTGAGGACTTCGTGGTATACTGCGACGCCTCACGACAAGGCTTGGGTTGCGTGCTCATGCAACGCCAAAAAGTCATCGCTTACGCTTCAAGACAACTGAAGGTTCATGAAAGAAATTATGCCACTCACGACCTAGAGTTGGGCGCAGTGGTATTCGCCTTGAAGATTTGGCGACATTATCTATATGGTACTCGATGTACAATCTTCACAGATCACAAAAGCTTACAACACATATTTGATCAGAAGGAATTAAATATGCGCCAGCGACGTTGGGTCGAGCTGCTGAATGATTATGACTGTGAGATTAAGTACCATCCTGGAAAGGCAAACGTTGTAGCAGACGCGTTGAGCCGAAAGGAAAGGGTCAAGACCCTAAGGGTTCGAGCATTGGAAATGACGATTCGAACGAACCTCACTGCACGCATTCGGGATGCACAACAAGAAGCTCTTAAAGAAGAGAACCGTAAAGCTGAATACCTCCGGGGTGCATTGAAATACATGGTGCCAAACGAAGAGGGAGCCTTATACTTCAAGAAGCGTATTTGGGTTCCACTCTATGGTGGCATACGAGAAGTCATCCTTAATGAAGCCCACAAATCAAGATATTCGATCCATCCGGGATCGGACAAGATGTACCAAGACTTGAAAGAGTACTATTGGTGGCCGAGACTCAAAAGCGACGTTGCTGTCTATGTTGGAAAATGCCTGACCTGTGCGAAGGTTAAGGCCGAATATCAGAAACCGTCCGGCCTACTACAACAACCAGAAATTCCCGTATGGAAGTGGGAACAAATCTCGATGGACTTCATAACGAAATTACCCAGAACCCCGAGAGGGCACGATATGATATGGGTAATCGTTGATCGATTAACGAAGTCTGCGCATTTCCTACCAATCCGAGAGAAGGATAGCACTGGAAAGCTTGCAGAAATATACTTAAGAGAAATTGTGGCACGACATGGAGTGCCAATCTCAATCATTTCAGACAGAGATGGACGCTTTGTCTCAAGAATCTGGCAATCATTTCAGGAAGCCTTTGGATCTCAGTTAGATCTGAGCACGGCATTCCACCCACAAACAGACGGCCAGAGCGAACGGACTATACAAACGTTAGAAGATATGCTTCGCGCATGTGTCATGGACCTAGGCGGCAGCTGGGATACTCATCTACCTTTAGTTGAGTTTTCCTACAATAACAGTTATCATACGAGCATAAAAGCCGCACCGTTCGAAGCTCTGTATGGCCGCAAATGCCGATCGCCCTTATGTTGGGCAGACGCTGGGGATAAACGTATGGTTGGTCCTGAACTTGTACAAGAGACAACCGATAAGATTGCGCAGATCCGAGAGCGCATTAGGGCGGCTCGAGAGCGACAAAAGAGCTACGCGGATCCAAATAGAAAATCGGTAGATTTCGAGGTGGGAGACAAAGTGTTGTTAAAAGTCTCACCATGGAAGGGCGTAGTCAGATTTGGAAAGCGTGGAAAGTTGAATCCGCGATACATCGGACCATTCAGAATATTGAGAAGAATTGGTACCGTGGCATACAAGTTGGAGTTACCGGCAGAACTTAATGGAGTACATGATACGTTTCATGTATCCAACCTGAAGAAGAGTCCAACGCAAGAAAACGAGACCATCCCGTTGGATGAAGTGCATATTGATGAAGCCCTCCGATTTACAGAAAAACCCGTTGAGGTTACTGACTGGAAAGTCAACAAGACCAGGAGGAGCAGTGTGAAACTTGTTAAAGTACGTTGGAGCTCTAAGCACGGACCCGAGTACACATGGGAACGTGAAGACCAGTTCAAGAAAAAGTATCCCCACATATTCAAGAAGACTCCAGAGAGAGTTAGTTCAGTCTGAATTTCGGGACGAAATTCTTTTAACGGGGGGAGACTGTGACAACTGGCACAAACCGGTAATTTCCGTACACTATAATTATTGCCTAATGACTGTAATTATGTCCTTAATTGTCAGCAATGGCTGAACACATAATAAACAAGTGAATTCATGCATGTTGTATACTACAAAATATTGCTTTATGCATAAACAAGAGCGTTGCGTCTATAGTAAACTCACCGGTAAGACACACTGTGTCGACTGAACTGCAGAAAGCAGTCAGACGTAAAATTGAGGCCTAGGTGTAGGTCCGACGACAAGAATGCATTAAAACCCAAGAGTACATACAAGGGTTAATGTATATGCAATACGAAAGCGAAAATAAGCACTAAAAAGCACCCGAAACGCACTTTAAGTGCAGAAATTATAAAATTCAGCAATAATTCAGCAATTAAGCATATAAATATTATGCAGAAATTTCGTTTTATCATCCAGAATATTTCCCTAAGTGTTGGGAAGTGAAAGGATACAAAAAGGGTACTTAAAAGACCCTAAAAAGTGTAATTTAGCACTCTAACGAATCGGTATATAACCGAACAACCGGAGATACCCGGAACACCAAAATAATGCTAGAAGCATTGTTTTTATTTTTCTAAGCCAGTTAGGGTCCCTGAATACCCTAACACCCATTATAACACATAACATGCTAATAACCAAGTTAAGTACTTAACTTAACCTAACTAATGCCTAATAATTAGTTGGAAATGAACTAAGGACCCCCCCCCCCCCCCCCATTACAACCGTCCCCATGAAGGGGGACACTCCTTGTGTACTTAAAGATTTAGATGATCCAAATGTCTAGTATCATCTAGACATAATTTCCAATGGATATTACACATTAGAAAGTCTCTATAAATATACACTCACACATAGAACCATCACTTAACAAATCACCAACACCCAACCTCTCTCTTTCTCTCCCACAACCTACGGCCAACACCCCCTAAATCACCATCATACTTTCGGTCCTTGATCTCTCCATTCCAAGCATATACAAGCTTCACAAGTCACGTATTAGGAGCCTCGGAGCAAGCGGAACACGAAGGACCTCCACCGTTAGCTTTTATCCACCCATTTTTCATCAAAGATCTTCCCTAGCCTTGAGCTAGAGGTATAACACTTAGAACTCTTGTTTGAACATATCTAAGGTGGTTAAAAGAAATATTGTCGGTTGAATCTCGTTAAAATGAAAGATGACGATTAAAAGTCTACTAAAAACACTTAAAGTGGTGGTTAATAGCATATAACTTGTGTAAAAGTCGTAGGACTTGAAATATGTGATTATTGAGACCCGATCTATGATGTGGTAGCTCGGATCTCCGTTTAACCCGACTTTGTAAGATCATGTATCTTCACATAAGCTCGTTTTTGAAAGATACAAGGGTTAAAGGGTGAAACTCTACCACACAAGATACATGAACTTGTGTAGAAATATTTTACTTGTGTAAAAGTAATTTAACTTGTACAATGGAGTTTAAAACTAGCAGATCTACGTATCTGCAAGTGGTATTTTTGAAGAACCACACTTTAAAGAAATCACATGTTCTAAACCGGGTCTTACACAAACAAAAGTGGTTTTTGTGAACAAACAAGTGTATGGATACTTGTGTAACAAGGGTTTTAACAAAGAAATAATTTTCGTAAAAACCGACTAGAAGTTGTAAAACTTCATACTCTTTAAAAATAGAGTTTTTAAGAAGTTAAACTTATTTTTAGAGATAACAAGACTTACTAAATGTGCTAGTAAGTTACTACACATTTTTGTAAATATGCAAGTTCATGAAATTAGTGAATATTGTTGACGATTATTGTTGATAATTGTTGTTGCTGAATTGTTGATGATTATTGATGATTTAAAAGAAAATAAACACACGTTTTGAAAACGTGGGAAACCTCCATTTTTAGGGGAAACTCTGTCAAAATTTTTATAAATTTTGACACTTAGAAAAATATAAGTTTTTGAGAAACTTATTCCCTAAAAATGTGTTTAAAAGCATTAACAAGGTTTCCCTAACTTTTGATGATAAGAAATGGTGATTTCTTGAAGAATAAAAATGGATAATAAGTATATATTTTTGAGAGAAAAATATATATTATTTTATCACCAAATTTTGTGCTAAGTGTATATAGTATGTGTTAAACGTGCTAGTGTATTAAGACTTAAAAATACACTAAATACTCATGAGGAGTAGAAATATAGAAATACACATACAAAACACAAGATACACGATTCGGGTGCAAAGTGCAAAACATAAAAGACTTATATTTATTTTTTTGAAGAAAATAATATAAGTAAGACACATAGTTAAAAATATGGAATATTTTTAACACAAGAAAATATACACAAAAGAGAGTGACTGTACTTGTGCGACGCAAGTCTAGTAACTAACGATAAGAAAACGCGTATAGGTTACGACGTTAAGTAAGCAAATCCGGTGGAGTTTACGACGCTAGGAACGCAAAGTTGTGAGTTCATGCTCCCCCTTTTCTCTTTAACTGTTTTCAGTTTTTATAACTTCGAGGGTGAAATACATGTACAAATGTACAAAGTTTATAATTGGTATGATATAAATACAAGAAGTACACTTGGTGAGAACGAGAACCAAGTGTGACGAAATATAAGAATACAAGAAGTACACTTGGTGAGAACGAGAACCAAGTGTGATGAAATATAAGAATATGAGAAGCGCACTTGGTGAGAACGAGAACCAAGTAAGAGGCGCCATGAGAAATGATAACAAGAAACGCGCTTGGTGAGAACGAGAACCAAGTAGGATGCGTTATGAGAAAAAGTGTCACGAATAGGGTACAGAAGCACCATTAATCAACAATATACCTAGACCGCAGAACAAAAGGTTAGATCTAACAGGTGCCTGGCAGCCTCACACTCGGTCAGGGCGAGAATCGAGTGGTGCTTTTGTGTCTCAGAATATACCAATTAAATGCCTTAGGTTTGGTGACTTCCTATGACGTGTCACATGTTAATGGCTTTGCAACCCATTAACAATCTGATAATTACAGAAATACTGTATTTACATAAAGTTCATACCATTCAAGAATTGATAAATAACTTGAAGTACGTGGGGTACTCAAGAGAATTGATAAATAACTTGAAGCACGTGGGGTACTCAGGAGAATTGACATATAACTTGAAGTACGTGGGGTACTCAAGAAGAAATTGAATTATACATAAGTACGTGATGTACACATGAAACTGGATTTATGAAAACTCGATTTACTCACAAACTATGTTTTCATACAAAGTATACAAACATGAAAAACAAAACTGCATGAATTCACACCAACTTTATGTTGACGTTTTTCCAAAACTCACATGTATTTCAGGTAACTAGGATGGATGTGCGCGTGGTCTTACTCATGCTCGTGGATGTCGCTTTGTCTATCTTTAAATAAAGTTGTGACTTTTAAGACAATATGTTAACTCGTATTGTAAACACTTGACATATGTTTTCAGTAATGTAAGATATTTTTGAGCATGTAGTACGTTTACTCTTCGTATGCAATGAGAACCTTTCATGATCACACCTCGTGCTTCCGCCGCAGAAAGGGGTGTGACACAAGCAACTCTCACTTCTATACAAAGGCATTGTAACACTTAGCGATCTGGTCTATATCCTGCACTGTATCCTGACGTTTGAAGTAATAAGAAGAACAAGGCAGCTGCGATTGTCAGCTCCCGAGGTTTTATGCCGGTGATCTAGATTGATCAAGGGCTTTCCTCGTACATCTCGTGTTGTTTAATTTACTTTTGCTCATAGTTTGATCATAGATACAGCTCAATATCCTGAGCCGTATCCTGAATACTGGTTTTCTAAATAACTTAACAAGCATATTTTCAATACACTTTCTAGCACACTACCTCACCTTACTAATTTGATCACTTAATTGCTTCGGTAATTTTTGACCAAAACAATTTGGCGCCCACCGTGGGGCAAGTGGTGCTCTCTTTACTAAAAATTTTTGTGAAATCGCTAATCGGCTTTCTATTTTCAAAACTTTTTGCCACATTGTCCACAATGGCTTCAAGATCAAACATGAGCTCCTCCACTGTGTCTGCTATGACTTCTGCTACTACCGGTTCGGTGCTTCCACCACCTCCTCAAAGGATGCCAGCCTCTTCACGACCTCAGGATATTATCCCTACTCGCAGTGTTCAGGAATCTGCTCCCGTTTTAACTTCTAATGATGAAATTCTAACCTTATTTGGAAGTGTGCAGGAACAAATGAGGCAGCAACAGGAAACAAACCAAATGCTATTGAGGGAAATACAACTCCTGAAGTCTGGCTCGAGCAGATCTGCTGAGGATATTGTCACTCCATTACATCCCAGAACTTTGAACTTTAGTTCAGCTGTGTATACTGAGGATAGCAGGGGGAATATTGTGCCCAGCCTTCCTCAGAATCATACTCCTGAAATACCCTCCTCGGTCAGGATGTCAACCATGAGGAGCTCAGGATATGCTTCAGGATATGGGCAAAATCCTACGACGGGTAACGTGTCAAATAAAAATAATACTCATGCTACTAACAATAGTGGATCTTTGCAGGATACGGGAGTAACATCAGCACTCACTAGGGAACTTCAGAAGTTGAAGGACATGATATCTAGTGTACCTGGAGTGATCCAGCCGATCCCGGAAGTGTCCCAAGACAGCCACAAGATATCTCGTTTTGCATATCCTATTTGTGATGCTGAGATCCCAAAGAGATTTCAAACCCCCAACATGAAGCTTTACGACGGAACTACGGATCCTGAGGAGCATATTGCTCAGTATAGGGAAAGAATGGAGATCAACCCTATCCCTCCGGATCTCAAGGAGGCATGCTTGTGCAAGGGTTTTGGTTCTACCTTAACAGGATCAGCCTTGAAATGGCTCTTGAATGTTCCTCCGCATTCGATTACATATTTTGCTCACTTAGTAAATTTATTTAATAGTCAGTTTTCTTGTAGTAGGAGCTTTAAGAAACTAACAAGTGACCTTTACAGGATACCACAAGGGCATCAAGAATCCCTAAGGGATTATGTAAACAAGTTTAGCTGGGAATCCTTAGACATTTCGCATCTTGACGTGGCAACAGCTGTGCAAGCTTTCAAGATGGGGCTGCAAAAGGATTCTCAATTTTACCAAGACCTTGTAATGAACCCGTGCAGGAACTTGGATGAAGCTCGGAACAGGGCCCTGAGATATATTCGATTGGAGGATGACAGAAAGATGCAAGAGAGGATGAACTCATCTAACACTTATGAGTCAACTAACAGAAAATCAGAATCCTCATTTAAGCCATATCGCTCTAAGCCATATGGTAGAAATGAAAACAAGAAAGTGAATGCTATTGAAGACGAGGATCCTGAAGAATATCCTGAACTATCTGAATATTGTTTTTCTGTTAACATTCCTGAATTAATGTATGCCATGCAGGGTTTAGGAGACAAGGCTAGGTGGCCTCGAAAGAATCAACAAAAGGCTGATTGGAAAGATAAGTCGAAATGGTGTGCTTTCCACGAAGATTTCGGACATGTAACTGAGGATTGCATTGCTCTAAGGAAAGAAATAAGCTATCTTCTAAGCAAGGGATATCTGAAAGATCTCTTAGGAAGAAAGAAGAATAAGGGTCAGGATACTGAGAAGGATCCTGAGCGAGCAGCATCACCTCCCGCAGATGCCAAGATAATCAACTTCATTTCGGGAGGGTCCGACATTTGTGGGACTTCGTATTCGGCAGCAAAGAGACATGCAAAAGAAGCTAAGGCCGAAAGGGGAGATAAACCTGTCAGGATGACTACCCTCACAACTGACAAAGTGATCAAATTTGATGCTGATGACAGGGATACTGTCCAGGATCCTCACCATGATGCTCTGGTAATAACATTATATGTGGCTAACCATTTTGTACGCTGGATATTGGTTGATAATGGCAGCTCCGTCAACATAATCCAACTGGAGACGCTGAAGAGAATGAATGTATCTCCAATGGATATCACTTCAAAGTCTACAGTGCTTGTAGGGTTCAGTGGAGAGGCTAGAAACACAGTGGGAGAGATAAAGTTGCCAGTATACGTTGAAGGAGTCAACTCGATACAACGTTTCTGTGTAATGGATTCTCTATCCTGCTATAACATCATACTGGGAAGACAGTGGATTCACGATATGAAGGCTGTGCCATCAACATATCACCAATGCATCAAGATACCTACCCCTTGGGGAGTTGTCAAAGTTGATAGTGATCAGCAGGAGGCGAAAGAATGCTACTCATCCTCGATGAAATCCTCAACCAAGCCTAGTGCAGCATAGCAATTAAAGACGCGGGCCCAGGATATCGTGGAGGATCCGGAGCAGGATGTGAAGAAAATTATCTTGGATCAGGATAACCCCGATATTTCGGTGCTCGTAGGAACCAATATCCCTCAGGATATTGAAGAACAGTTAATTAACTTTTTGAAATGCAGGATGTCAACGTTTGCATGGAAGCATGAGGATATGACAGGCATATCCAAAGACATCATCACTCACAAGCTTGGAATTGATAAATCATTCAAGCCTGTTCAACAAAAAAGAAGGAAGTTTGCTCCTGAGCGGAATACGATTTTTCAAGAGGAAGTTGAAAGATTCTTGAAGTCCAGGATGATCAGAGAGGTTAAGTTCCCAAGGTGGCTAGCAAACGTGGTTGTGGTACAAAAGAAAAATGGGAAATGGAGAGTTTGTGTAGACTACACAGACTTGAACAAAGCTTGTCCTAAAGACCCATTTCCTCTTCCCCACATTGATGCAATGGTAGATGCCACTGCCGGGCATGAAATGCTGACCTTCATGGATGCATCCTCAGGATTTCAACAGATCCAAATGGAGCCTTCTGACCAAGAAGATACTGCCTTCATGACACCAACAGGTATTTATTGTTATACAGCTATGCCTTTTGGTTTGAAAAATGCAGGTGCAACATACTAAAGATTGGTAAACATGATGTTCAAAGACAAACTGGGGGACACCATGGAGGTGTACATTGACGATATGGTGGTAAAATCAAAGAAAGCTCAGGATCACCTCCAGGATATTAAAGAAGCATTTGATATCCTGGATCAGTATAAGTGCTATTTTGGAGTGGGGGCAGGTAACTTTCTAGGATATATGGTGACCAAAAGAGGAATAGAGGCGAGCCCGGAGCAGATTAAAGCCATCTTGGATATTAAATCACCCTCAAATATGAAAGATGTTCAACGATTAACAGGGCGAGTGGCAGCATTAAACAGATTTATCTCAAGATCCTCAGAAAAATGCAAAGATTTTTATGATATCCTGAAGAAAAACAAGAAATTCGAATGGGGTGAGAAGCATGAAGCGGCCCTACAGGATTTAAAGCAATATCTTTCAACTGCACCTCTACTGATGAAGCCTGAGAATGGTGAACCACTGTCCTTATATCTCGCAGTATCAGGGAATGCTGTAAGTGCCGTCCTTGTAAAGGACCATGAAGGTCAGCAATATCCTGTTTATTATGTTAGTAAAAGCTTGTTAAATGCTGAAACTAGATATTCTCATTTAGAAAAATTGATACTAGCATTAGTTATGGCATCAACAAAACTTAGACATTACTTTGAGACACATTGGATTCATGTTAAAACAAATTATCCTGTTAAAAATGTACTTAGGAAACCAGAAATGTCAGGCAGGATGGCCAAATGGTCAGTAAAGTTGAGTGCTTATGATTTAGTATATGAACCTAGGAATGCCATAAAGTCTCAGGCTTTAGCTGACTTTGTGGCTGATTTTAGTAGTGACATTCAGGAAGAGGTAGACCTAGAAGTTCAACAGTTAGGAGAATCCTCAGGATCCTGGACATTATATACTGATGGTGCATCTAATATAAGAGGAGTAGGATTAGGAATACTACTAAAATCGCCACAGGGGGACATATTACCCCAGGCTATTAGGTGTGAATTTCCTGCTACTAATAATGAAGCAGAGTATGAGGCTTTAATTGCAGGGTTAGAGTTGGCTAAGAGCATGAGTATCTAAAATTTACAAGTATATGTTGACTCTTTGTTAATTACTAACCATTTTAATGGATCCTATGCAGTTAAGGGTGAGAAATTGATTGAATATCTTGATATTCTCAAAAAATTAGCAGGATATTTCGATGTTTTTACACTTGAACAGGTACCAAGGGATGATAATGCTGAAGCGGATGCCTTAGCAAATTTGGGATCATCGATCAGGATACCTGAAGGGACCCAAATACCAATATTACATGTCATATATCCTGCAACGAATCCTCAGGATAAAGAAGTAGTGGGTATTCGGGATCCTGGAGTGGAATATCCTGAACAGGATCCTCAATCCTGGACGGCTCCAATTCTAAAATATCTCAAAGATGGACACATCCCCGAAAATGAAAATCCTAAGGCATTTAGGATGAAGGTATCACGATTCACTATCATAAATAATGTTTTATACAAGAAATCTCTTGCAGGACCATATTTGAGGTGCTTGGAGGATCCTGAAGCCAAAGAAGTACTTCAAGATATACATGAAGGGGATTGTGGTAATCACACTGGGGGCAGATCATTGTTCTCGAAAGTGTTAAGGACAGGATATTATTGGCCAACGATGAGGAAAGATGCTGCAGAATATGCTCGAAGATGTGATGCATGTGTGACAACTCGTATTTCAAACCTATTCTTGTACTTTGATGTAACGTATGTAGACCTTATGTGATTATATAAACCGTGTTGATCATTGAATGTTATGTTTGATTTTGGTGTTATGTGAACGTGTGTAACCCGGTCGCAAATACCGTTGGGCCGCCACCGCTTATAAATGAACTTGGCCCAATCTCTTTAAACTAATTCCTTGAAATTAGTACTTCTCGGCCCAACTCATCATTATTTTCTTTTGCACGGCCCAAACCTACTTTTCCTTATGTATACGTAAACACATTATTGTGTTATACAATTCCTTGCAAACAAAGACAAACCCTACCCCTTTTATGATTGGCGACGACAGCAGACCCCCCCCCCCTCCGAGATAGCATCTTGTTCGGTCAGATTATTGGTTAGTAGATTTATATTATGCTAAACTTTAGATTATTTGATTATGTGTTTATGTTTTGAGTTCTTTGTGTACGGGTAGGATTAGGACATGGAAGTGGTGATCGATAATTAATATTAAAAATTATGATGTGCGATGTCTGATGGATTAGGTAAACCTGTACGACCTAGAACCGTATTTAAATCGTATGAATTATGAGATGAATAATGTGTGAGTTGAATCTGATTATACGATGATGATGTTGAATAATTAACAAAACTGTTTTAGTTCTTTGGTGAGATTGTTGATTGATTGAAGATTATGTTTGGGTGATGATTAAACCAAGAATTGTTGTCGGCTTAGTGGATCTTTGGTCCAATCAAAGAATAGCACTCATTACATGATCAAGTTTTCATTAAAATTGATGTAGGGTAAATGTGGATGTTTCATATGCATGATAAGGTCGGTTATGTTATTATATGTGAAACCTGATGATGATGTTGGTACATGAGTTAATAATTTCAATATCATGACTGTTTGTGCACATGTTTCTTTATACACTACATTGCATTAAATTAAGTAATATAAGATCATGAAAACAATCGGTCCATTCACAAGAAACTTGCAGCCATCACATATTGGTCAAATGGCAACATGACAACAACATACACTGGTCGGCCACTGTTGATTTTTAAGGATGATTTCTGATAACGACGTAACTGACTTTTGACGAAACCGACTCACGGTGAAACGGATCCGACGAAACAAATGCGTTTCGCCAGAACCAGTTATGACGAAACGAAGGGCGAAACAAGAATGTTTCGCCGAGGTTGAATACGACGAAAGGGAAGCGTTTCGTCGAAGGGGTTCACGGCGAAACAAGGGTGTTTCGCCGATTGGGTAATTTGCACAGTAACTATTTCTGTTAAAACTTAACTGAGTTAACTAACTGCTGTTAGATGATATGCATGACTTGTATGATTTTGAATACGTGATCTGTGCCACTTGGTGATTTAATATGCATGCATGAACTTCGTGAATATGAAACTGATTATGTATACGTGCGTACTTTAGGACGTGATTGATTTACTGTGAGCACATACATTAGCATACCGAGCAAACCAAGGTGAGTTCACACAGCCAAGGCATGGGATTCTCGGGTTGGGAATCGGGTTGGATTATTTGAAATGGATAACTACTCGTACTTACGCTATCGCTAGACTATAGACCATCGTCCTCAGGATAGTCAGGACACTTACGTAAAACCTACGTAACCTAGTATCTACCATTGTCTCCCGGGTCGGGAGGACACTTACGTAAAACCTACGTAAACTAATACCTACCATTGTCTTCCGGGTCGGAAGGACACTTACGTAAATCCTACGTAAACCCCACACGTACCATTGTCCTCGGGGAAGGGCACTCGCGTAAATCCTACGTGACCTTGTACGTATTCCTGTTCTCGGATTAAGAAGAACACATGGTTGCAAATAGTCTAGTAAGTGCAAACATGGGAAGCCCCCATTAGTAAAGATAAACGTGGGAAACCCCCACTAGTAATACATATGATCATGGGAAACCCCCCCACCATTAGTACGTATTAACATGGGAAGCCCCCACCTATCGAACATACAAACGATCTGGTTAATAACGTAATGATATGCATCGAACTTACTTTCTGTGAACTCGCTCAACTAGTTGTTGACTCTCTGCTGCATGCCTTGCAGGACCTTAGGTACATATGGAGCTTGCACAGGGAGGAGCAGGTCGTTGTGGGCACGGATTGTGGATCTTATATTGAAACATTAAACATTGAACTTATTACTTACGTCGGGTTTACATTTTATGCTTCCGCTATACACTTAACATGTTTTGTTGGAACACCTTTCATATCGTTTGGTTTAAATTACATTTAGTTCTTATTACGTTTGATATGATTGGTGGCTTGATCCTGGTCAGTCACGCCTTCAAGCGGTGATACTCCGCGTGTGGTTTTTGGGGGTGTGACAGATTGGTTTCAGAGCCATTGGTTATAGAGAACTCGGTTTTAATAAGGGGAAAACGTTTTTATTAAAACCAGACTATAACCTATACAGTGCTCAACGATCCACAACGACGCCTCGCTCCACGTGCAAGACTCGACATTCTAGGTGATTTGATTTATGTTTACATTGCCTACTTACTAGATTACATAGAACCTTGCTCACGGTATGCTTAGATAAACGTAACAACTATTGCTTGAGAACACTTATGTGCTTACTCTTTTCTGTCATCGCACTTTCGCGAACCTCTCTCACTCATGTTCTCCTTGATATCAAGATCATGAGTGGACGCGTTAACCTAACTCAAGCCCAGTTGGCGGCTTCGATCACTGAACAAGTTACTGCAGCACTCGCAGCTGCCCAGGCAGGAGGTGTAACCTGCCATCACCACTTACTCTAGGATCTTCAGATCCTACTCTCGTAAACCAACACTCGTGTTTCAGTATGTTTACTCTTACGCACACGACAGGTCAACACGCTCAGCCACCTGTGTGCACGTTCAAGACTTTCATGGACTGTCATCCTAGCACATTCAGTGGCACGGAAGGAGCAGTTGGACTCCTCCACAGGTTTGAGAAGCTCGAATCGGTCTTCGAGATGTGTGAATGCCCTGAGGCTCGTAGGGTGAAGTACGCTACCGGTACTCTCGAAGGCACTGCGCTAACTTGGTGGAACGCGCAAGTTCAGACGCTGGGGCTGGCGGCTGCTAATGCCACCCCATGGAATAATTTAAGGAACTGATCAAACGTGAATACTATAGTCGTGATGACATCCACAAGCTGGAAGTGGAGTTCTTTAACCTGAAGAAGACGGGGTCAGAGATAGAAGCGTACACGAAACGGTCCAACGAACTGGCAGTGTTGTGTCCAACTATGGTGGATCCTCCCATCAAGTGCATTGAGTTGTACCTCAAAGGCTTAGTACCAGAGATTCGAAGCCATGTGACTGCTGCTAACCTTACTACTATCCAGGATGTTACTCGCCTCACAGACCAGGCAGTGGAACAGAACAGGCTGCCTAAGCGTATAGGTACTGCCACTACTACTACTTCTGCTACCCCCAGTGACAACAAACGAAAATGGGATGGAACCTCCAGCAAGGGTTCAACTTCGGTTCAGTCCCAGACACAGCAGTGAAAGACAGATAATTAACAGAGCCCAGTCAGTAGTCGTCTGGTAGTCAAGGGCAGGGTGGATATCAAGGAAATCACCCAAAGTGCAATAGATGCAACAGACACCACAGTGGTCAGTGCAACAGGGGTCGTTGCCCGAGGTGTCTCAAGATGGGTCATGAAGCTAAGGATTGCAGGATCTCGCGACCTGCGAATCAGAACCAACAGCAACAACCACCAGCTCCACAGAACCAGCAGCAACAGCAAGGTAATAGAGGATGCTTTCAGTGTGGTGCTGAAGGCCACTTCAAGCAGGACTGCCCTCAGTTAAACCAGATTCAGAACAACAACAACAATAATCAGGGCAACGGGAATAACAATGGGGGTAATAACAACGGCAATGGTGCCAGGGGTCGAGTGTTCGTGATTGGTCAGGATGATGCTAGGAATGACCTCAACGTTGTGATGGTTTCGACATCGTTATTGGTATGGATTGGCTACCTCAACATCGAGCAGAGATTCTTTGCAAAGAAAAGATCGTCTGCATTCCTCGTGCTGGTTAAGAACGTTTGGTAATTCATGGTGACAAGCTCCTGGAGCAGCACCCAATAGCTCGAGCACCTTATCGTTTAGCTCCAACCGAACTGGAAGAACTGTCTAAGCAACTGCAAGAACTCTTGGAAAAGGGTTTCATTCGTCCTAGCTCTTCGCCCAGGGGAGCTCCAATATTTTTGTGAAAGAAGAAAGACGGTACCTTCCGCATGTGCATAGATTACCGCGAACTGAACAAGGTGACCGTGAAGAATCGCTATCCTCTTCCGCGCATCGACGACTTATTTGACCAGTTGCAAGGGTCGAGCTATTACTCGAAGATTGAACTGAGGTCAGGATATCACCAACTGAGAATCCGGGATGAGGACGTTTCCAAAACAGCATTCAGAACACGCTACGGCCATTACGAGTTTCTGGTCATGCCATTCGGGCTAACGAACGCGCCTGCGGTTTTCATGGATCTTATGAACAGGGTGTGCAAACCTTATCTTGACAAGTTTGTTATTGTTTTCATCGATGACATCCTGATCTACTCGAAGAGTCGGGAGGAACACGAGCATCATTTACGACTTATTTTGGAACTTCTTCGAACGGAACAGCTGTATGCCAAGTTTTCAAAATGCGACTTCTGGCTTCGTGAAGTCCACTTTCTAGGCCACGTGGTAAATAAGGATGGGATTCATGTCGATCCATCCAAGGTAGATTCGATCAAGAACTGGCCTGCACCTCGCACACCAACCGAAATACGCCAATTCTTGGGTTTGGCGGGTTATTACAGACGGTTCATCAAAGACTTCTCGAAGATTGCACAGCCGCTTACGCTACTGACGCAGAAAGGTGTGGTTTACCGTTGGGGTAATGCACAGGAAACAGCGTTTCAGCACTTAAAAGATAGGCTTTGTAGTGCACCTATCCTCTCATTGCCGGAAGGCACGGATGATTTTGTAGTCTACTGCGACGCATCTATCCAAGGTCTTGGATGTGTATTGATGCAAAGGGATAAAGTCATTGCTTATGCTTCGCGCCAACTTAAGATTCACGAACGGAATTACACTACACATGATTTAGAGCTGGGAGCTGTTGTTTTTGCACTTAAGATATGGAGACACTACCTGTACGGTACCAAATGTGCTATCTACACGGACCACAGAAGCCTCGAGCATATCTTCAAACAGAAGGAACTGAATATGCGACAACGACGATGGGTCGAACTGCTAAACGACTACGAATGCTCAATCAGGTACCACCTAGGCAAAGCCAATGTTGTGGCTGACGCCCTCAGTCGAAAGGACACCGCGCCTAAGCGCGTACGAGCTTTACAACTCACTATACAGTCTAGTCTTCCTTCCCAGATACGAAATGCTCAGGTAGAAGCATTGAAAGCAGAAAACGTCAGGGCAGAAGCCCTACGCGGCTCAAGGCAACGCCTAGAACAAAAGGAAGATGGTGCTTATTACGTAACAGGACGCATCTGGGTCCCACTCTATGGTAACCTACGCGAGCTCGTAATGGATGAAGCTCATAAGGCTCGCTACTCGGTACATCCTGGTGCGGATAAAATGTACCACGATATCAAAACTACATACTGGTGGCCTAGCATGAAGGCCCACATAGCCACATACGTTAGCAAATGCTTGACTTGTGCGAGAGTCAAGGCAGAATATCAGAAACCGTCAGGACCACTCCAACAACCTGAGATACCACAATGGAAATGGGAACAAATTTCCATGGATTTTGTTACTGGCTTACCTAGATCTCAGCGTGGAAATGATACTATTTGGGTGATCGTGGATCGACTCACAAAGTCTGCTCACTTCTTGGCCATCAAAGAAACAGACAAGTTCTCTACCTTAGCAGACATTTACTTAAAAGAAGTGGTCTCGAGGCACGGGGTGCCCACCTCCATCATCTCTGATCGTGACGCACGTTTTACCTCAGAACTGTGGCAAGCAATGCATAAATCTTTTGGCTCTCATTTAGACATGAGCACAGCTTATCATCCTCAGACGGATGGGCAGTCTGAACGCACTATCCAAACTCTAGAAGACATGCTTCGTGCATGTGTAATTGACTTTGGCAATGGTTGGGAAAAACATCTGCCACTTGTGGAATTTTCATACAATAACAGCTACCACACCAGCATTAAAGCTGCACCATTCGAGGCATTGTACGGGCGTAAATGCCGGTCACCTCTCTGTTGGGCAGAGCTGGGAGACAGTCAGATCACAGGTCCAGAAATGGTAGTTGATACTACTGAAAAGATTGCTCAAATACGACAACGCATGGCGGCAGCTTGTGACCGTCAGAAAGCATACGCCGATAAAGATAGAAAACTACTCGAATTCCAAGTTGGGGATCGAGCGCTACTCAAAGTTTCGCCCTGGAAGGGTGTGGTTCGTTTTGGCAAACGCGGCAAACTTAATCCACGATACGTTGGACCTTTCGAAGTTATTGAGATGATAGGCAGGGTAGCCTACAGATTGAACTTACCAGCTGAACTCAGTGCAGTTCACAACGTCTTTCACGTGTCGAATCTGAAGAAGTATATGTCAGATGAGACCCACATAGTTCCCTTGAAGGAACTCACTATCGACGAGCGGTTGCACTTCGTCGAGGAACCTGTTGAAATCACGAACCGGGATGTTAAGGTCCTCAAGAACACGAGAATCCCTCTTGTACGAGTTCGTTGGAACTCCCGTCGTGGCCCAGAGTTCACCTGGGAACGCGAAGATCAAATGAAACTCAAGTATCCCCAGTTATTCGGAAACAGTGCAAACACTACTGAGGCTGAAGCTACTACAGAATTTCGGGACGAAATTCCAAATCAACGGGGGGATGATGTAACACCCCAGGAAAACCAGTAAACTACGCAACACAACTAGCTTCCTCAGTAACTACGTGCTAAATTTTGGGACGAAATTTCTTTCAACTTGGGGATAATGTGACAACTCGTATTTCAAACCTATTCTTGTACTTTGATGTAAAGTATGTAGACCTTATGTGATTATATAAACCGTGTTGATTATTGAATGTTATGTTTGATTTTGGTGTTATGTGAACGTGTGTAACCCGGTCGCAAATACCGTTGGGCCGCCACCGCTTATAAATGAACTTGGCCCAATCTCTTTAAACTAATTCCTTGAAATTAGTACTTCTCGGCCCAACTCATCATTATTTTCTTTTACACGGCCCAAACCTACTTTTCCTTATGTATACGTAAACACATTATTGTGTTATACAATTCCTTGCAAACAAAGACAAACCCTACCCCTTTTATGATTGGCGACGGCAGCAGACCCCCCCTCCGAGATAGCATCTTGTTCGGTCAGATTATTGGTTAGTAGATTTATATTATGCTAAACTTTAGATTATTTGATTATGTGTTTATGTTTTGAGTTCTTTGTGTACGGGTAGGATTAGGACATGGAAGTGGTGATCGATAATTAATATTAAAAATTATGATGTGCGATGTCTGATGGATTAGGTAAACCTGTACGACCTAGAACCGTATTTAAATCGTATGAATTATGAGATGAATAATGTGTGAGTTGAATCTGATTATACGATGATGATGTTGAATAATTAACAAAACTGTTTTAGTTCTTTGGTGAGATTGTTGATTGATTGAAGATTATGTTTGGGTGATGATTAAACCAAGAATTGTTGTCGGCTTAGTGGATCTTTGGTCCAATCAAAGAATAGCACTCATTACATGATCAAGTTTTCATTAAAATTGATGTAGGGTAAATGTGGATGTTTCATATGCATGATAAGGTCGGTTATGTTATTATATGTGAAACCTGATGATGATGTTGGTACATGAGTTAATAATTTCAATATCATGACTGTTTGTGCACATGTTTCTTTATACACTACATTGCATTAAATTAAGTAATATAAGATCATGAAAACAATCGGTCCATTCACAAGAAACTTGCAGCCATCACATATTGGTCAAATGGCAACATGACAACAACATACACTGGTCGGCCACTGTTGATTTTTAAGGATGATTTCTGATAACGACGTAACTGACTTTTGACGAAACCGACTCACGGTGAAACGGATCCGACGAAACAAATGCGTTTTGCCGGAACCAGTTATGACGAAACGAAGGGCGAAACAAGAGTGTTTCGCCGAGGTTGAATACGACGAAAGGGAAGCGTTTCGTCGAAGGGGTTCACGGCGAAACAAGGGTGTTTCGTCGATTGGGTAATTTGCACAGTAACTATTTCTGTTAAAACTTAACTGAGTTAACTAACTGCTGTTAGATGATATGCATGACTTGTATGATTTTGAATACGTGATCTGTGCCACTTGGTGATTTAATATGCATGCATGAACTTCGTGAATATGAAACTGATTATGTATACGTGCGTACTTTAGGACGTGATTGATTTACTGTGAGCACATACATTAGCATACCGAGCAAACCAAGGTGAGTTCACACAGCCAAGGCATGGGATTCTCGGGTTGGGAATCGGGTTGGATTATTTGAAATGGATAACTACTCGTACTTACGCTATCGCTAGACTATAGACCATCGTCCTCAGGATAGTCAGGACACTTACGTAAAACCTACGTAACCTAGTATCTACCATTGTCTCCCGGGTCGGGAGGACACTTACGTAAAACCTACGTAAACTAATACCTACCATTGTCTTCCGGGTCGGAAGGACACTTACGTAAATCCTACGTAAACCCCACACGTACCATTGTCCTCGGGGAAGGGCACTCGCGTAAATCCTACGTGACCTTGTACGTATTCCTGTTCTCGGATTAAGAAGAACACATGGTTGCAAATAGTCTAGTAAGTGCAAACATGGGAAGCCCCCATTAGTAAAGATAAACGTGGGAAACCCCCACTAGTAATACATATGATCATGGGAAACCCCCCCACCATTAGTACGTATTAACATGGGAAGCCCCCACCTATCGAACATACAAACGATCTGGTTAATAACGTAATGATATGCATCGAACTTACTTTCTGTGAACTCGCTCAACTAGTTGTTGACTCTCTGCTGCATGCCTTGCAGGACCTTAGGTACATATGGAGCTTGCACAGGGAGGAGCAGGTCGTTGTGGGCACGGATTGTGGATCTTATATTGAAACATTAAACATTGAACTTATTACTTACGTCGGGTTTACATTTTATGCTTCCGCTATACACTTAACATGTTTTGTTGGAACACCTTTCATATCGTTTGGTTTAAATTACATTTAGTTCTTATTACGTTTGATATGATTGGTGGCTTGATCTTGGTCAGTCACGCCTCCAAGCGGTGATACTCCGCGTGTGGTTTTTGGGGGTGTGACAGCATGTCAAAGGCATAGTAACATACTACATCAACCAGCTGAACCACTATATCCTGTAGTTTCCCCTTGGCCATTCATGAAATGGGGGATGGATATAGTAGGGAAGTTACCAAAAGCTCCGGGAGGAAAAGTCTTTATGTTAGCAATGACGGATTATTTCTCTAAGTGGGTTGAGGCTGAAGCATTTGTTCAAGTTAGAGACCAAGAAGTAGTATCCTTCATAAAGAGGAATATCCTGACCAGGTTTAGGGTACCAGCTGAGATCATTTGTGATAATGGGTCCCAGTTTATAAGCAAAAGGACTACTGACTTTTGCAAGAGTTGGGGAATCAAAATGATCACGTCTACACCGGTACATCCTCAAGCGAATGGGCAAGCTGAATCCTCAAACAAGATAATAGTCAATAACTTAAAGAAGAGGCTTGGAGCCAAAAAAGGAAGATGGACGGAAGAGTTACCCTTTGTTTTGTGGGCTGATAGGACAACGGTAAAGAATGCAACCGGCCAAACCCCATTTTCCTTGGTATTTGGAGCAGCAGCAATGATTCCAACAGAAATGACGATACCTACTGCAAGATCTATGCTACAGGATCCTGAACAAAATCCTGAAGTCTTGTGCCGAGATTTGGATACTATAGATGAAAAAAGAGACGCAACAAGACTAAGGATAGCAGCATATCAACAAAGAATATCCAGAGCATATAATAAGAACATAAGGACTAGAAGATTTCGAGTTGGTGATTGGGTGCTAAGAAAGGCTTTCCAAAATACCACTAATCCTGCCGATGGCAAGCTAGCTCCGAAATGGGAAGGACCTTATGAAGTCGAGTTCGAAGCAGGGAAAGGAGCATATCGACTCAAGAATATGGAGGGGGATATGCTACCAAGATCCTGGAATGCAATACATTTAAAGCTCTATTTCAAGTAAGAGTAGAATTTATTTTCTATCTCGGAATGGTATGTATTCTATTTTAAATATATTTGTTTATTATCTTGAACCCAATACTGACTTAAGCATCGGAGGGGTGTTAGCCAAGCTAACACCCACCTTAGTTTACAATTGTTTTTCAGGATATAGCTCCAGGATATATACTCAGGATAAGTCGAAAGATTAGAGGATTGGGCCCCTCTCTCACGTTTAAGGGATCATGGTCCCTTCAAAGGTTTAAAGGTATTCACCTTTCTTTCGAATTGGGTTTAAACACCTCGCCTGGAGCACAAGTTATCTAGGTATAGTTCAAGGTAGCGGGACCAGTTCATGTAAAAGTGGCTGACAATTTCGTTACTGTTGGCTATATCCTGGATCCTGAAGGTATATGAGGATTGATCACCCTCTCTCACGAAAAAGTATTTTCATACTCTCAAAGGTTTAAAGGTTTTCACCTTTATAAGAATTGGAGTTTATACACTCTCGCCTGTAGCGCATGAAATTTAGGGTTTATCCCCAGATATCAGGGTTTATCCCCAGGGTATTAAAGGTTTATCCAAAGTATGCTAAGGATTCATTTCAGGATATCTTGGGTTTGCCCGGGGTATTCGGAATTTATTTGAGTCAGAATATAAATACATTTGCGTTTCTGTGTCAAACACAGGGGACATACATTATACTGTTCAAAGGATGGATCCAAGTTTATAAGTGTGCACTGGGGACAAACTTATAATGGAGGATTAAAATTGATTCTCTAAGAATCTCTGGTATGATCTCTCCTTTTTATTTGGACAATTTATAGGTTGTATTTTAATATCCTTATCAAGATATCTTTCAGGATATCTCCCAGGATACATTTATAATATATATTCCCAAAAATGTACAAATCAAACAGTTTTCACAAGAAAAATTTTCATATCAATGACAACAATAATAAAGTCAAAAGAGAAGTTATATTATTAACATACCAAAAGATGTGCTCTTAGTTTCACCTCAAAACAAGGCCCATCCACTAAGAGCACTATAGTTCATTACCATATTTACCCAACAGTTGAAGGTTTCATCTCAAACCGAGACCCATCCACCTTCAACTGTTGTATTGTTCAAAAAGCATGCAGGAGATGTAAATTGTTCAGGTGCAGGAAAGTAAAGTGCAGAACAGTAAATTGTTTAAGGGACTACAGACCAACATTCAAATTTAAAAAGGTGGGCTCTGGCCTTGGCACGTATATCCGTCATCGCCCACCTAAATGCCCTCACACAGCGGCATCCTCTCCAACCTTCTCAGACTTCTCAGCACCAGCATCCTGAGCAGCATCCTCACCAGCATCCATCCCAGCATCTGCTCCAGCATCCTTCTTGTCTCCAGCCTGGATCACCACCTCTGCTGACTTAGAAGACTCACCAGCTTCAACAGGAAGTGGCACAGCTTTGCCTCCGAGCTCCTTTAGTTTGGCCACCCAGGATTCAACTGGCCAAGATGGATAAACAAGGCCCGTCTCCTTGGCCTCGTAGGCCATCTTGATGCGTGCTTGTAACAGGGAGACGATAGCAGAAGCCTTGATTCCCTCTCGGAAGTTGACCAAGGCTTGATCATGGTCCATTTGAACGGTGGCGAGTTTGACCTCAGCGTCTTGGGTAACCTTCTTCAGCAGGCTTTCGTAGTGCCGGGTCTTCGCTTCAGCAATGGCACCTTGGTCAGCGACGGTGCTTTCAAGCTGTTTGATCCTGGCTTCATGAAGTGCAACAGTACCACAGGCATCATTATACAAGTGGAGCAAATGCTGGAGTCCCTTCACATCAATTACAGGTATAAGTTAGAATATATATTGACCAGGATATCCTGTCAGGATATGAGTTAGGATATTACCTTGTTGAGGAAGGATGTCATTGGCTCTAAGGAATCAGAGAAGCTGAGTTCGTCATAGGAGAACCCTTCTGAACCTGGAGCAGTGACTTCAAGACCTTTCCTCTTTTTTGTTGTGGAAGCACGAGTTCTTGGATTGGCCTTGGGAGCCGGGAGTGGCTTGGAGCTAGTTGCAGCAGGAGTTTCTTTCTTGACTGTGGCTGGGGTTGGATAGCTGTCGAGTTCATCAAGGTCTAGATAGACTGGAACTTTGCTGGAATCTGCACAAAGGGAGTAAAATTCTAAATCTCTCCTAAAAATATCAAATAAAAACATGTATGTACAGGATATCTTGCAGGATCCTTACCAGACATGTTTGCGCTTGAAAGAGGGCTTGGAGTTGGTGGAGATGGGTTGAAGCTTCTCTCTGCCTCTGAAAGGAGTCTGATGGCGTCTATTCTTTTTTGAGAATCAGCAAGGGGAGGTGCAATCTTCCTGAAATCAGCTGCATACACAACAGAGAAAATAAAATTGGTCAGTTCAGGATATAAAGCAGGATAAGAGGCAGGATCATCTTTAAACCCTAAATCCTACCCTTCTTCAACCATCTCATCGGATAATCCGTTCCACCAGGGATTGAGTCCCTTTTTACAAAGAAAAACTTGGATTGCCAACCATCCTCGTTCCTGGTGGCACGAAGTATCAGTGGATCACCGGAAGTAGAGTAAAATAGAAATCTACATGATCCATGGCATCTAAGTTTGTAAGCTAGGGGCAGATCATGGACGGAGAGATCAGGAATGTGGTTTCTCTTGATTTGGTCAAGAACAGATAAAACACGCCAGAGCATTGGCATGGTTTGGCTGAAAGAGATTTTGGTGATATTAAAGAATTCGGTGATGAAGTCCGGAAAGGGGAATTGTAGCCCTAGGGTAAAAGGGAAAGCACTAAAGCATATCCACTCGTTGGAGACCATATCCGACCGGATTTCCCGGTCAAACGGTCTAAACACGGTTCCTTCCGGGAAGATGCCGGAGGATTTCAAGGCTGACAGGTGGGCACTATCGAAGGTACATGTTTCCTTCTCCGGTTCTTGGAGAAGGTTCTGTTGGATAAATGTGGGAACCGAGTCACCTGAACTGGACCTCGTTTGCCTTGGCATTTGGTCGCCTGAATTTTTCGCCGGAGAAAGAGGGTAAAGATATATATGAAGATGAGAGAGAGAATGTTACCTTTCCTTGTCGATTATGATTAAAAAAGAGATGAGAATGAGAAGATATAGGGCATGATGAGTAAATATAGGCCGGAAACTGTCACATCATTGGTCTTATCTCTTAATTACCTCGATCACCGTGAAAGAAAAATGTAACCGTTGGCGCAGGATTACAAACGGTAACATTTTTGGGGACAATTGTTATGGGTGAAATTCTGAGCCCATATCCTGGAAAATATCTTGATTTATATCTTGGTTATGTAGTATCTGTTTACATCCGGGATGCTGATTCAGGATATCGGTAACATCCTGAATGGTATCCTCGGGATTACTAACGGATTATGTGCAGGTACGTGGGTTAGAAGCTATCAACGTTCACGAAGACTCATTCCGCGGAAGACTCGGTCCAAGTTGTTCGAAGAAAGACGTTAAGCCCGCTTTATTTGGCTCCAAACGGCTACTTATGGAATATTCGGGAGCATCCCATATTTATAGGAATTTTAGTTTCTAATTTGTAACTATAAATAGGTGGGTATACCAGATCGAATAGGACATCACATACACACTCGCTACACTCTAACACTCGCTTCCAAGCAACTCTCACTTCTATACAAAGGCATTGTAACACTTAGCGATCTGGTCTATATCCTGCACTGTATCCTGACGTTTGAAGTAATAAGAAGAACAAGGCAGCTGCGATTGTCAGCTCCCGAGGTTTTATGCCGGCGATCTAGATTGATCAAGGGCTTTCCTCGTACATCTCGTGTCGTTTACTTTACTTTTGCTCATAGTTTGATCATAGATACAGCTCAATATCCTGAGCCGTATCCTGAATACTGGTTTTCTAAATAACTTAACAAGCATATTTTCAATACACTTTCTAGCACACTACCTCACTTTACTAATTTGATCACTTAATTGCTTCGGTAATTTTTGACCAAAACAATAACCCCTTTCAAGACTTTTCATGTATACTTGTTAGATTATGTTTTTAAACATCATCTAACAGTTTACATATCATGTTCATCATAACTAGCTCAAATAAACAAGTAACAAGTTTCAAATCACAACATAAACAATCTTATATATTATGATCTTTAGTTTGCTTTTAAGTATTTTCATCTTATTCTTTCATGAATCTTTTAGATATTACTTGTTCATAAGTAATATATACATAAACAAGTATAAAAAAATATTAGGATGCTCACTTCTAGCACTTATGGCAAGGGAAGATCTTGAAGAAGCTAAGATGATGAAGATTTTGATGGTTGAAAGCTCCAAAGTGAGCGAAAATACTTGCTTCAACTTGGAGGTGTCTTAGATCTTCTTAAGCTCCATAGAAGTACACTTTGATCATCTTGAAAAAGCTTGAAAATGAAGATGATTTGAAGGTGTTCTTGGCAGAATTTTTGGAAGGAAACTTGAGAGCTTAAGTGTGTGTTTTGGAAGGTGTAAATTATGTTGAAAGTGTTTAGTTAGGATAAGTGTTCTAAGATTTTAATTATCATATCAATACCACTTGCAACAATGAGAAATATCTAGATATTTTTACAAGTGGGTGAAGTTGATGTGGGTCCCACATGGGGACGGTTACAACATGGGGGGGGGGGGGGGTCTTGTTTTGCTTCTTGTTTTATGTTGTTAGAAAAATGTAGCAAAATGTTTAAGGTGTTTATATGTTTAGGGATTTCCATGCTTCAAGATGTTTAGATGTCATAACTAGCTTTAAATTTCCAAAAGTAATGTTAAATAGTCACTAAAAAAAGTTTAGATAGTGTTGAGATATTTGTTTGGCATTTGTTCTGCTAGTCTATAGTTGAAGGATTAGCTTATGTAAATTGTAGGGAATGATATGGTTATTGGTTTAAATGATATCCCCAATGTCCTTTCATATGAATTTTTAGTTAAACACCACTTTTACACATTGTATTAAAAATACAATGCTGAATTTTGCTGATTTTCTGCAGAAGAGTGATGAATTTGTTACTTATAGTGCTTTTCGGACAATTTTTAGTGTTTATTGGACTTCGGGAAGGTATTAAACTAAACCCTTGTATTCCCACTTATGGTTTAATGTATAGTTGATGTTGGACTCTCGTCTAAGTCCTAAATATGTCATTAAGCTGAGTTCTGCGCTTCCTGCGGTTTTATCTGCACTAATAGTCTATTAGGTAACTATACTAGTTGTTTCGGTGCATTGTTTAAACTGTTTCAGATGTAACCAATAAAAATGAATAATGTGCACCATAAATATGTATTTCATGAGTATTCTAGGTGTATGTCATGAAATCATGCAGTTCCGATGTTTAAAACACATAACTGTATAACTTAAATGATTAGTTTAATTGTACGAAAATTAACAGAAAGTGGCAGTTGTCACATTCTCCCCCTGTTATAGAGAATTTCGTCCCGAAATTCAAGCTGAGTCATCCTTTGCAGGAGTCTTCGCGAACAGGTGAGGATATTTAGCTTTGATTTGATCTTCACGTTCCCAAGTATACTCGGGTCCTTGCAGAGAGTTCCAATGAACTTTTACTAATTTGATACGACTCCTCCGTGTTTTCTGGATCTTCCAGTCCATGACCTCAACAGGTTCTTCAGTGAATTGGAGTTTGTCGTCAATGTGAACCTCATCTGCAGGGATGATAACCGTCTCTTGCGTTGGACACTTTTTAAGATTCGACACATGAAACGTGTCGTGCACACTACTAAGTTCGTCTGGTAACTTCAGCTTGTAGACAATGGTGCCAATCTTTTCCAGGATTTCAAATGGTCCAACATATCGAGGGTTAAGCTTTCCACGCTTACTGAACCTTCTTACGCCCTTCCAAGGCGAGACTTTCAACAAGACTTTGTCTCCAACCTCGAAAAATAATGGCTTCTGTCTCTTGTCTCCGTAGCTCTTTTGTCGATCGCGAGCCGCCTTGATACGGTATCTGATCTGAAAAGTTTTATCCGTAGTCAGCTGAAGAGATCTCTTCAATGGTGCTCACTAAAATGTGTGAAATCGCTGAACCTTTCATGGGATCGACCATCAAAAACGCAGTCATTATGGTCCGTGCATACATCAATGACTCGCAAAGGCAAGCCACGGAAGATGTTGGTGTCATAGCGGGTTTTAACGTGATGCGTATCATCAACGAGCCGACTGCTACAGCCATTGCCAATGGTCTCGACAAGCAAGCATCTAGTGCTGGTGAGAAAAACGTGCTTATTTTCGGCCTCGGTGGTGGTACATTTTGTCACACCCCCAAAATACCACATGCGGGAAATACATCGGGATGTGTGACGTACCAGGATTTAGCCACTAATCACATTGAACTCATAACAAGATTTCTAATAAAACTTTCATTCATTAAGATAAAGTGTTACAAAACATATTTATAACTCGTTGTGTTTAGCGGAAGCATAATACAAGTTTAACTAAAACCCAAGTATATGAAATCAGCTAGTCTCATTTCAAGTTTCCATGTTCCTCGACCCATGACCACTCCAGCATCGCAGACAGCAAGTTCCACATCCACACGTATCAATAACCTGCGAGCATGCACACACGTGTATCAGACAACGCTGGTGAGTTCATAGTTTTACGAAAACGTTAGTTACCAAGTAATTAGTTCCATTCATTGATTACAATGTTGATAATACCTCAAATACAAGATGGCTCCAGATTTATTTTGCCCTTTCCCAAATGCTCATATCAAAGCATTGGGCATGACTGAGTCATTAGTTCACACCCGTCCTCTCATGTACGGGGTGAGGGTGCCAAATCTAGATAGCGCTACCAACTAATACTCTGTTACCTCTCAGGTAACAAACAACAAGGAGGGAATTTAATGGTGATAGGATGAGTGTATTATCCAACATTCCAGATTTACCCACAAGACGTATTCCTCTCAGGAATACCCAATTGATTTACCCAAAAACCTATCCCTCTCAAGGATACCCAATGACTGTCCCAACCACCGGAACGCATGCTCAAGAGAAATGAACTCACCTTTGGTTTGCTCGGTAATATTAGTTACTTGTTTAACAAAATTGGTCAACCAAGCCATGATGGTTACACATAACAATTAGTTTCATATGCACCTAGAACACGTATCCTTTACACATACTGCACTTGTAGCGTACACAGAATGCACATAACGTTATCAAGTCATAATGGTAATTCATGTAACATCCCAGTCCATTATCATCATACATACATATAGTAGGTAGTTAGTTCATTTGTACATTCACATTACAAGTTCATTCCTCACAAGACACGTAGCAGTTAACATTTCGTGTAATTTCGTTTCGGGCACACACCCGACGGTGCGACCCAATCCCTCATAACTTATTATGAAAATTGCGGCCCAATACATAAGCCCAACTATTCAGGTCCAGCGAAGTATTCGGTCCAATTTCGAATGTACAGCCCAAATGTTTAAACAATTTTCACGCGACCCATTTATTAGTTTCGTGTTTGACCCAACCAGCGCAACCCGACCCAATAGCCCAGTCCAGTGTGTGTTCCATATAAGCCCACTTGGACTATGCGACTGATCCCCATTCGTGGCCCAGTTTTCACGTATATATATGTGAGGCCCGATACCTTTTGTTCGGCCAAAACAAAACGGTGCAACCCAATCTGTTTAGGGGCCTCCTACCCGATCCTGTGACAACTGTGCCTCCGTGACCATCAAACAAATACCAAATCAATGATATATTGTATTTCATACTAGGTATTTGTACAAATATGTGTATCATTTGCACATATCAATTCCTGTTCGATTTCGGGCTCAAAATCGCTTTCTAGAAGGTTATACGCGCAGTGATGCGTAAATATAACCAGTTTAATGCAACGAACACTCCGGAATAGTGAAATAGGCTTAACATACCTTAAATAACCTTTACATAACTTAGAAATAAGTTTTGGATGGTTCGGTATGCCGAAATCAAGTTTAATCGCTTACAGGGACTAAATTCGACAAACTACGAAAGTATGCCGATTTGAACTGTAACAGACATTCCGGAACATGAACATAAGTTAAACATACCATAAATATCCTTTACATAGCTTAGAAATAGGCTTTGATGGGTTCGGTGTGCTAAAATAAACTTTTGGCCCATTCAGGGACTAAAAGTGTCAAAAAGTGCATAAGTTTGCACTTTCGCGCATATCTTACGTTCTGAATACATCCGGACCTCCAAAACTTTATGTAAGCATTATAATATTATTCTTTAGTGTTTTTCTTGACAAAAATCCATTCGTCGCGTAATTTGGACCGTTTTTCGCGCTTATGCGCATGTCTTCGTAATTAAGCGAACATCGCGATCGTACGACCAAACGAACCGACATCCGGGATATTTTTGAGCATGTTTCATGTCCACAATGTTTAGGCATCATTTTAGGGCCTTAAAGTTGACTTAACGAGCCTTAAACATGTCGGAAATGGCCTTAATACACAACGGAGACTGAAATGGAAACTTTAGGGCCTTAAAGTTGACTTAACGAGCCTTAAACATGTCGGAAATGGCCTTAATACCTAGGCGTGACCCCTAGCCCCCTAGGCGTCACGCGAGGCCCTTTCAGATCAGCAAAAGTTGTTTTAACAGCTGTTAACAGCTCTTGTGCACTCTAAACCCAATTCCACATGTTGTTTCCTGCTTATGGGGGGCTAATGTGATGCACATGAGGTTACCAACTAGTGTAGGGATGAGATTATATCACGCTATTCATGAAACGATCCTAACGGTGGTCCTTATCCTATAAATACCCATCAAGTTCACTTGCAAAACCCATAAATCTGATCTAAGAATGCTCTAAGTTGAAGCCATTGCTTCATACCTGAGTTACTTGGATCAAGATTAGCTTTCGGGGACCCTTTGTAAGTGTTCCTTCGTTCTTTTATTCGTTTTAACGTTAAAGTCAAACTTTGTTTGACTTTCTGCATTGACCAGTTTATGGTCAATGCGATGTTCGTTTGAACTTCATAACGTGAGCGTAATCACGATGGTTATAGTCTCTAGTGATTATACCTACTGATTACCACGTTATCTAGGCTCAGTGACGAGTCGTAGTTTCGGCCAAAATGCGCATTCTTACGTATTTTGTAACCAAACTACTCTTAGGTATCAAAACCGTTTGTTTTGATACCAAACCTGTTTTCTAAACTTAGGTAAGCATGTTTTAACATGCTTAGCTCGTCACTTTTAGTTTAGTGCTTATATATGGTCGTAAGGTAAGCGATCTAAACAATCGCTTATACTTTCGAACCCGACCCGTTTGGTCGATCATTAGGATCCGACCAAACACATTAGGTGACCATAGTTGTATAGGGAATAACCTTCCGTGGTTATACCTTATGGCCACATCGTTTGAGTAGTTGTATGATAGGTAGTATATATGCCTTAGGTAAATTACCAAAATGCCATTTTAACGCCAAAACTCATTTTTAGCATATGTAACATAACTTTTGGTATCTAAACTGATTTGGTAACAATATTAGACATGTTAAGGCATATTTTAATTATCATAGGGCTAGTTAGGCGTTTCGAACGCGTTTCACGCAAACGACGAGTTAAAGTAGCATAAGCTACCTAAACGGGTCATAATGGGTCGTAAGCACTTAGGTTAGGTTTCATTTTAGTATGTGGGCTTTGTTAAACCAAATTACATGAGTTCCCATACTCATTTGGTTTACGAACCCTCATTCTATCCAATCCTCCGATTTTAAGTCCGGTATATTAACATAGTTACCTATATTAGGTGCCGTTTGATATCCGTGATCTCTAGCATTGTTTGGTTGTTACTCAAGGACTTCTAAGCAATCTCAAGTGAGTACATAGACCCCTCTTTTACTGTTTTCAAACTGTTTTGGGGTGAAACACATATGCCTACTTGTTACTTTCATGATTTCCATGTTTTCACATCATATACTTGCTATGTTCATTAGTACATTTATAGTACATGATTTACATTACATTTCATGCTATGTATGCCCATTGTGTGCATACTTAGTACATTGTTTTACATTACATTTCATGCTATGTATGCCCATTGTGTGCATACTTAGTACATTGATTTACATTACATTTCATGCTATGTATGCCCATTGTGTGCATACTTAGTACATTGTTTTACATTACATTTCATGCTATGTATGCCCATAGTGTGCATACTTAGTACATTGTTTTACATTACACTTCATGCTATGTATGTCCATTGTGTGCATACTTAGTACATTGTTTTACATTACATTTCATGCTATGTATGTCCATTGTGTGCATACTTAGTACATTGTTTTACATTACATTTCATGCTATGTATGTCCATTGTGTGCATACTTAGTACATTGTTTTACATTACATTTTGTTGCATATGCTCATCCAGCATATGAACACATTATATTGCATTATGTGAACCATTTGTATCTATTGAACCATGTGAACCATTTGACAATAGATATTTGACTATACCTAAACATTTCTACAATTGTTAAACATTACATCTTGATGGTTTGGTTTGAGTAAGTGATTTAAGTAACGAGGCATGTGTAATATGATACAGGCACGGTGGATATGCCGCTGGTACTTCCTATATATAAGTGTTTGTATGGTATTACATATCGTAGCGTTATTTGAATCATTTCAATTTGAGACATATAACATTTTATACAAATAATATACTTTTCACAAGACATTGATTTACAAACAACTTATCTTATACAAACTCATTTTACATGGTTATTCATTTAACCATACATTATTCTCTTATTTATACATATCATCTGAACTTATTGTTTTTCAAACGATTTACAAAACAAATCAATTTACAAGGTTTATGACTAAACATTATTAAACATTTTCTTAAACTTACAAGTCATGAATCCTATTTTCACAAAACCTATGTATCTCAAAGGCATTTTTATGCGGACTTACCTACTTTCACATGTGTTTTCAGGAGTTGATGCATAGGACTTATCGAGACATACTTAGGCGGACCTGTGCCTTAGTGACTTAAAACGAGACAAGAACTAGTTAATTTTTGTTATGTACTCTTTGTTTCTTGTTTAAAACGATGTAAACTCTCTTGTTTGATTCATAAAACAAAACTTTAATTGCCATGGATTTGAAACAATTAATTCTGTTACAAGACTCCCCGACGTTTCCTTCACGTTTCATTGTCTCACGTGGTCGGGGTGTGACAGAAAAGTTGGTATCAGAGCCAATGGTTATAGGGAATTAGGTTATTAGTGACTATAACCTTTCTAGGACCCCAATGCAAGTATCTTGTGTTTAGATCTTAAAACATGCACGTCACCTATCGTTAGGTGATAACCACGACGAGAACATCAATTCCAAATCCGCTTTGAAAATTAATCATCTGTTTTTGGATGATTGATTACTAGGTTTTGAACCCTCTATTGTAAGGTTTTGAACCCTCTATTGTAAGGTTTTGAACCCTCTATTATAAGGTTTTGAACCCCTTCAAGTTTTCAAAATCTCGTTAAAGTTTTGGGTCCTAAATAGTGTGAACACGTGCAAACTGGAAGAGTGAATGCCTGTACCCTAAGTTTTCTGTCTAAGGCTAGAGTGTTCATACAAATCCACATAATCGGACCAGTCACTCTTACCTGGGAACTCTTGGGGTGAGTGTCCACTTATAGGCGAGCATGTCTTCGCGATACATTATAAGGATCTATTTGCTTTGATTCAGCCTTTGTGTGTCATTTGTTTGCTTCGTGGTTCAAACAAATGACCATCACCCATGATTTTGGTCGGTAATTGTAACATCCTATAATTACCCAATGCCATTTCATTTATTTTCTCTCTTATTTCCCCTTTTAGAATGCCTCCACGACACGAAAATCAGGTATCTATTGAAGAGCTGGCAGCTGTCATTACACAACAAATGACTGCTGCAATCCCGAACATCGTTGCTCAATGTAACCAAGCTCTCAACAACAATAATGCCCCCTGAAACTTCAAGACGTTGGCTAAGCCATCAAAGTTTTCTGGGTATCAAAGAGCGACTGCACTTCTGCAATGGTTCGAGAGTTTAGAGAGCACCTTCAGACATGTTCAATGTCCAAACGAGCGAATGGTAGATTTCGCATCTAGTGTCTTTGAGAAACGAGCTTTGACGTTGTGGAATGGTGTGATGAGAGATAGGGGTGCCAATGTGGCACTGGCCCAAACGTGGGAAGAGCTTCGAGCTCTGATGATGAAGGAATTCTGCCCTCGTCACGAGATCAGGGCCTTAGAAAGGGAATTCGATGATCTTAAGCAAGACAGTGGTGAACATCGAGCATACACTGATCGATATGAGGAGCTGAGCCTGTTATGTCCTACCATGGTTACGCCTTTGGATAAGGCGATCGAAAAATACATTGATGGTCTCCCTAACTCAGTTCAGGACATTGTTACTGGTAGTAACCCCACTACGGTTAGGCAGGCCATTGAGCTATCTGCTACCTTGACTGAATCTCAAATCAGGAAAGGTAAACTCTTCCGAAAAGATGATAAGAAACCAATCGAGGAATCAAAGACCATGGATGAACAGACTGGATCCCCTAAGAGGTCAAAGAAGCGAAAGGCTTCTCAGAACTTCGCCGTGGTAGCTCACAATGGTCAAGCCATCCCCAACCAACCAGCTCAACCCCCTGCTAGGAAGCCATACAATGGAAGTTCACCCTTGTGCAACCAATGTAACCTTCATCATCATGCTAGGGTGAAGTGCCGCGAATGCTAAATTTGTGGACTTAAAGGTCATACAGCAAAAGTTTGTCGAGCAGCAGTTGCACCAAATCAAGCTGACAACAATCCTGCTCAAGCTCGCTTTCCACCAGGTTCTTGCTACAATTGTGGCGAGATGGGTCATTTCCGAAGAAATTGCCCAAAGCTTGCTAATGCAAATCCAGCACAGGGATGAGCATCTGACCGACTAGAAGACAACACCCTTTAGAAATAATCACGTCTTATGTATTATTTTCTTTTGTTGTCAAAGTCCATGAAACAGTTGTTATCATTGTTTATAAATAAATCTTTTATTTGCACTGCAATGTATTTATGTGGTTATATGTATAAACAACATATCCCCTACAATACCGACAATCAAGGAATCGTATTCCTTGAAAAGCAAACTACCCCCCAAAAATTTTTCTATTTTATGATATCTTGCATTTCCACGAAATTCCTAAGTACTAGTTTCTTCTAAGGAAAACGAAGTACAAGGCGCAAGTTACAACACTGGATGAATACCAAAAGTACCACTATAAATCCTTAATAGGGTACCTAAGGGTATTTCCGTAAATCCAAAAATTGTTGTGTTCCTTAAATTCGAATATTACGTTTCTTTGAAAACAAAATCGAATTTTTGGAGATCATCCTATCTTTTCAGATAGATCATAGAGGACATTGAAGCCCATCTACTGGTTTCCTAGGTGTACCTTGAATATCCATTTTCAATCGATAACAAGTTAATAACAAATTAATAACCAAGTAAAACAACTATGTTATTATGTGCTTATGTGTTTCCTTTTTATGTTTTTGGTGTAATCCAAGTTTTGTTATCCAAATCCTCATAGAATCTTCCATATCTTCATATAAGGGATTCATAGTAGGATATCCAAAGGTACTATATTAAATCCTCAATGGGCTTTTACGTAATAGTAAAGACCCTTGGATTATATTGTACTATTCCATAATTAGACCCCTTGAGTGGTCTAGTTAAACAGATTGATCCAAAAATCTGGTTAGGAATATCATGTGATGAAATAACTGAAAAGACTCCTTGGTGGTCTAATTAAGAGAGATCATTTGTCGATCTAATTAAAAGGACCCTACGATGGTCTAGTCACACTCATCACAGGTTTAATTTTTCCCCTTCACATTACAAAACAAATTGTGCGAACTGTGCAAGGAATTGCGTAATTATGGATGCATACATAATTATGGAATTCAGTGCACAGAAACCACAGCAAGTTTGGTCGTGTGTCTAGAAAATGACTCATTCCGGTCATTTTTGTTTCTGAAGAAATCGTGGAAAATGACTCATTCCGTTCATTTTCATTTCTGAAGAAATCGTGGAAAATGACTCATTCCGTTCATTTTTGTTTCTGAAGAAATTGTGGAAAATGACTCATTCCGTTATTATGGAAAATGACTCAGTCCGTTCATTTTCGTTTCTGAAGAAATTGTGGAAAATGACTCATTCCGTTCATTTTCGTTTCTGAAGAAATTGTGGAAAATGACTCATTCCGTTCATTTTTGTTTCTGAAGAAATTGTGGAAAATGACTCATTCCGTTCATTTTCGTTTCTGAAGAATACCCATTAAGGAAAATGACTCATTCCGTGCATTTTCGTTTCTAAGGAAATTGTGGAAAATGACTCATTCCGTGCATTTTCGTTTCTGAAGGAATTGTGGAAAATAACTCATTCCGTTCATTTTCGTTTCTGAAGAAATTGTGGAAAATGACTCATTCCGTTCATTTTCGTTTCTGAAGAATACCCATTAAGGAAAATGACTCATTCCGTGCATTTTCGTTTCTGAAGGATACCCATTAAGGAAAATGACTCATTCCGTGCATTTTTCATTTCTGAAAAATGTCCGTTAAAGAGGAATATCAGGATTTTGCCTTATCCTTGATGGTTATTTAACACAAGGTCACAGACAGGCTCCTACAAATAAATTTCGGGATGAAATTTCCTAAAGTAGGGGAGACTGTGACAACTGTGCCTCCGTGACCATCAAACAAATACCAAATCAATGAGATATTGTATTTCATACTTGGGATTTGTACAAATATGTGTATCATTTGCACATATCAATTCTTGTTCGATTTCGGGCTATAAATCGCTTTCTGGAAGGTTATACGCGCACTGATGCGTAAATATAACCAGTTTAATGCAACGAACACTCTGGAATAGTGAAATAGGCTTAACATACCTTAAATAACCTTTACATCACTTAGAAATAAGTTTTGGATGGTTCGGTATGCCGAAATCAAGTTTAATCGCTTAGAGGGACTAAATTCGACAAACTACGAAAGTATGCCGATTTGAACTGTAACAGACATTCCGAAACATGACCATAAGTTAAAATACCATAAATATCCTTTACATAGCTTAGAAATAGGCTTTGAGGGGTTCGGTGTGCTAAAATAAACTTTTGGCTCATTCAGGGACTAAAAGTGTCAAAAAGTGCATAAGTTTGCACTTTCGCGCATATCTTACGTTCTGAATACATCCGGACCTCCAAAAATTTATGTAAGCATTATAATATTATGCTTTAGTGTTTGGCTTGTCAAAAATCCATTCGTCACGTAATTTGGACCGTTTTTCGCGCTCATGTGCATGTCATCGTCATTAAGCGAACATCGCGATCGTACGACCAAACGAACCGACATCCGGGATATTTTTGAGCATGTTTCATGTCCACAATGTTTAGGCATCATTTTAGGGCCTTAAAGTTGACTTAACGAGCCTAAGACATGTCAGAAATGGCCTTAATACACAACGGGGACTGAAATGGAAACTTTGGAAACTGTTTGCTGATCAGAAGGACCTAGGCGTGACCCCTAGCCCCCTAGGCGTCACGCGAGGCCCTTTCAGATCAGCAAAAGCTGTTTTAACAGCTGTTAATAGCTCTTGTGCACTCTAAACCCAATTCCACATGTTGTTTCCTGCTTATGGGGGGCCAATGTGATGCACATGAGGTTACCAACAAGTGTAGGGATGAGATTATATCAAGCTATTCAAGAAACGATCCTAACGGTGGTCCTTATCCTATAAATACCCATCAAGTTCACTTGCAAAACCCACAAATCTGATCTAAGAGTGCTCTAAGTTGAAGCCATTGCTTCATACCTGAGTTACTTGGATCAAGATTAGCTTTCGGGGACCCTTTGTAAGTGTTCCTTCGTTCTTTTATTCGTTTTAGCGTTAAACTCAAACTTTGTTTGACTTTCTGCATTTACCAGTTTATGGTCAATGCGAAGTTCGTTTGAACTTCATAACGTGAGCGTAATCACGATGGTTATAGTCTCTAGTGACTATACCTACTGATTACCACGTTATCTAGGCTCAGTGACGAGTCGTAGTTTCGGCCAAAATGCGCATTCTTACGTATTTTGTAACCAAACTACTCTTAGGTATCAAAACCATTTGTTTTGATACCAAACCTGTTTTCTAAACTTAGTTAAGCATGTTTTAACATGCTTAGCTCGTCACTCTTAGTTTAGTGCTTATATAGGGTCATAAGGTAAGCGATCTAAACAATCGCTTATACTTTCAAACCCGACCCGTTTGGTCGATAATTAGGATCCGACCAAACACATTAGGTGACCATAGTTGTATAGGAAATAACCTTCCGAGGTTATACCTTATGGTCACATCGTTTGAGTAGTTGTATGATAGGTAGTATATATACCTTAGGTAAATTACCAAAATGCCCTTTTAACGCCAAAACTCATTTTTAGCATATGTAACATAACTTTTGGTATCTAAACTGATTTGGTAACAATATTAGACATGTTAAGGCATATTTTACTTATCATAGGGCTAGTTAGGCGTTCCGAACGCGTTTCACGCGAACGACGCGTTAAAGTAACATAAGCTACCTAAACGGGTCGTAATGGGTCGTAAGCACTTAGGTTAGGTTTCATTTTAGTATGTGGGCTTTGTTAAACCAAATTACATGATACTCATTTGGTTTACGAACCCTCATTCTATCCAATCCTCCGATTTTAAGTCCGGTATATTAACATAGTTACCTATATTAGGTGCCGTTTGATATCCGTGATCTCTAGCATTGTTTGGTTGTTACTCAAGGACTTCTAAGCAATCTCAAGTGAGTACATAGACCCCTCTTTTACCGTTTTCAAACTGTTTTGGGGTGAAACACATGTGCCAACTTGTTACTTTCATGCTTTCCATGTTTTCACATCATATACTTGCTATGTTCATTAGTACATTTATAGTACATGATTTACATTACATTTCATGCTATGTATGCCCATTGTGTGCATACTTAGTACATTTTTTTACATTACATTTCATGCTATGTATGCCCATTGTGTGCGTACTTAGCACATTGTTTTACATTACATTTCATGCTATGTATGCCCATTGTGTGCATACTTAGTACATTGTTTTACATTACACTTCATGCTATGTATGTCCATTGTGTGCATACTTAGTACATTGTTTTACATTACATTTCATGCTATGTATGTCCATTGTGTGCATACTTAGTACATTGTTTTACATTACATTTTGTTGCATATGCTCATCCAGCATATGAACACATTATATTGCATTATGTGAACCATTTGTATCTATTGAACCATGTGAACCATTTGACAATAGACATTTGACTATACCTAAACATTTCTACAATTGTTAAACATTACATCTTGATGGTTTGGTTTGAGTAAGTGATTTAAGTAACGAGGCGTGTGTAATATGATACAAGCACGGTGGATACGCCGCTAGTACTTCCTATATATAAGTGTTTGTATGGTATTACATATCGTAGCGTTATTTGAATTGTCACACCCCGACCGCGTAAAACAACAAATCGCGGCGGAAACATCGGGGCGTGTTGTAACAGAATTAATCGTTTCAAATCCATGGCAATTAAAGTTTCGTTTTATTAGTCACTTATGAGAGTTTACATTGTTTAAACAAGAAACAAAGGGTACATAACATAAGTTAACTAGTTATTGTCTCGTTTTAAGTCGCTAAGGCACGAGTCCATCCTAAATGTAGTATGTATCAACAATCATTGCAAAGCAGTACCTGAAACATGTGTAAAAACGAGGTCAGCAAAGAAATGCTGGCGAGTATATAGGTTTTGTGAAAATAAGATTCATGACTTCTGTTTAAGAAAATTTTTAGTCATGAACCTTGTAATTTGATTTGCCTTTGTAAATCATTTGAAAAGGAACGATGAGTTCAGGTGATATGTATAATAAGAAAATAATGCATGATTAAATGAATAACCATGTAATATGAGTTTGTATAAGATAAGTTGTTTGTAAATAAATGTCTTGTGAAAAGTATGTTATTTGTATAAAATGTTTATATGTATCAAACTGAAATGATTCAAATAACGCTGCGATATATGTAATACCATACAAACACTTATATATAGGAAGTACCAGCGGCGTATCCACCATGCTTGTATCATATTACACACGCATCGTTACTTAATCACTTATTCAAACCCAACCATCAAGATGTAAAATGTTCATGTCTAATGTAAATCTTGTAATATGTATTCAATGTGATCTGTATAAATAAATGTAAGATTAAACAAATAACCTTATAGTAGCATATTAAAAGTATACTTTGGATTTGTAAGTAACATATTAAACTATGTTTTTGGTTTCATATATAACATATCAAAATATGCTTTAGATGCGATAAATAACATATTGAACTATGTTTTGGTTTCATAAATATATGTTGGTTTTGTACAATACCACACATGAGAGTATATTCAACTATACTTTAATAGTGTGATTTAAGAATTCATTCAGACCTAGTGCATCAAAATACACCTTTGAGACTATAGGAATACCACAAAGGAAATCCCTATTTGGATGGAGCAACAAATTGGTTTCAGACATTCCATGACAACAGGAATGGGGTGTCAAATCCTATAGCGCTATATCATACTAACAATCGGTCTGGTGAACATAAAATAAGTACAATTCAACAATTTATTTTATGTTCTTTGAGAAATCAATGTTTAAACTATAATTAATCATTCAGTTTGTCAAATGATAAGTAATAACATGTATAATCAATTATACTTTTGGAATCATGAAAATAACAGATAGGTACACATGCTTCACCCCAAAACAGTTTAGAAAACAGTAAAAGAGGGGAATAATGTACTCGCCTGATAATGCTTGAAGGTCTTGAACAACAACCAAACAAAGCTAGAGAGAGCACGGAATCAGTCGGCAATCTAAAACTATATAAGTAAACCGGACTTAAATCGGGAGATCGGATAGTGTAACACCTGTGTCATTTCAACCATCAAACAAATGCCAAACCAATGAAATAATGTATTTCATACTTTGGACTAGTATAAATATGTGTATCTTTTGCACATATCAACTCATGTTCGATTTCAAGCTCTAAATCGCTTTCTGGAAGGTTATACACGCACTGATGCGTAAATATAACCAGTTTAATGCAACGAACACTCCGGAATAGTGAGATAGGCTTAACATACCTTAAATAACCTTTACATAACTTAGATATAAGTTTTGGAAGGTTTGGTGTGGTGAAATCAAAGTTAAATCGCTTACAGGGACTAAAGTTGACAAACTGCGAAAGTATGCCAATTGGAACTGTAACAGACCTTCCGGAGCATGACCATAAGTTAAACATACCATAAATATCCTTCACATAGCTTAGAAATAGGCTTTGAGGTGTTCGGTATGCTAAAATAAACTTTTGTGTCATTCAGGGACTAAAAGCGTCAAAAAGTGCACAAGTTTGCATTTTCGCGCATAACTTACGTTCTGAATACATCCGGACATCCAAAAATTTATGTGAGCATGACTATATTATATTTTAGTGTTCGCCATAAGAAAAATCCATTCGTCGCGTCTTTTGGTTCATTTTTCGCGCTTATGCGCATTCCGTCGTAATTAACCGAACATCGCGACCGTACGGCCAAACGAACCGACATCCGACATATTTTTGAGCATATTTTGAGTTCCCTATACTTTAACTTCATTTTAGAGCCTTGAAATGAGGTTAACGGGGTTCAAACGCATCGAAAATCGCTCAAACGGGCTGCAGGGACCATTTCTGCCATTTTTGAAAGTTTGCTGAAACAAGGAGGCAGTGGCGTAGCGCCACTGCATATAGCCTTACCAGTCGCGCTACGCGACTGGCTATTCTGGACAGAAATATCAGATTAAGGACCAGATTCAGTGTTTTGCAATTCTAATCAAGTTTCTAACACCCCAAAGGGCAAGTACACTTGTCAAGACCCTAAGGTGAGTGCCAAGTAGTCACCACAACTTTCCGACACATGTATGGATGGAATTTAAGCACCTAAACACCATAACTTTCCGACACATGTACGGATGGGATTAAGGCACGTTTTCCATGAAACGATCTTAACGGTTCGGGTATTCCTATAAATACCCCATACCCCCCATTGCTAAAATCACTAGAAACTTGATTTGAGAAACTCTAAGTTGAAACATTTGTTTCATACCTGAGATTTTTGAATCGAGTTTAGCATTCGGGGACCCTTCGTAAGTATTCTTTCGTTCTTTTCCTTATTTTACTGCTTTTCGAGTCAGAAAGTCAAACTTTGTTTGACTTTCAGCGTTGACCAGTAATGGTCAATGCGAAGTTCGTTTGAACTTCGCAACGTGAGTGTAATCACGTTGGTCATAGTCCCTTGGGACTATGCCCACTGATTACCACGTTGTTTAGGGTCGTAGGGTAAGCGATCTGATAAATCGCTTATACCTCGAACCCGACCCAGTTTGGTCGATCATTAGGATCCGACCAAACACATTAGGTGACCATAGTAGGTAGGGAATAACCTTCCGAGGTTATACCCTATGGTCACATCGTTTAAGTAGTTGTATGATAGGTAGTTTATATGCCTTAGGTAAATTACCAGAATACCCTTTTCATATATAATTGGTAATTAAGCATATGTAACCTAAACCTTTGTCACATAACTGATTATATAATATGTTTAGGCATATAACACTTGTCATAGGGCTAGTTAGGCGGTCCGAACGCGTTTCACGCGAACGACGCGTTAAAGTAGCATAAGCTACCTAAACGGGTCGTAATGGGTCGAAATCACTTAGGTTAAGTTTCATTTAGTATGTAGGCTTTGATTAACCATATCACATGAGTTCCTACACTCATTTGGTTTACAAACCCTCATGCTACCCAGTCTTCCGATTTAGGTCCGGTTTATTAACATAGTTACCTATATTAGGTGCCGTTTGATTCCGTGATCTATAGCATTACTTGGTGGTCATCTTTAGACAACTGAGCAATCTCAAGTGAGTACATAGACCCCTCTTTTACTGTTTTCCAAACTGTTTTGGGGTGGAACACATGTGCCTACTTGTTACTTTCATGCTTTCCTGTTTTCACATCATATACATGCTATGTTCGTTAGTACATTATAGTACATGATTTCATTACATTTCATACTAGGTGTGCCCATTGTGTGCATTACTTGGTACATTGTTGTACATTACATTTCATGCTAGGTGTGCCCATTGTGTGCATTACTTAGTACATTGTTTTACATACATTTTATGCTAGGTGTGCCCATTGTGTGCATTACTTAGTACATCGTTTTACATGACATTTCATGCTAGGTGTGCCCATTGTGTGCATTACTTAGTACATTGTTTTACTTTGCCTTTCTGTTGCATATGCTTATCCAGCGTATGAACACATTATACTACATTTTGAACCGTTGTAATCATTTGACTATGTGATCCGTTGATATCTGTGAACCGTTTGTATTTGTAACCGTTGAACCATGTGAACCGTTTGTAACCGTTGAACCATGTGAACCGTTTGTAACTGTTGAACCATTTGTATCCATTACATGATTTACATTAGACATGAACATTACTTTGGTGGTTTGGTTTGATTAAGTGATTAAGTAACGATGCGTGTGTAATATGATACAAACATGGTGGATACGCCGCTGGTACTTCCTATATATAAGTGTTTGTATGGTATTACATATCGTAGCGTTATTTGAATCATTTCAGTTTGATACATATAACATTTTATACAAATAACATACTTTTCACAATACATTGTTTTACAAGAAACTTATCTTATACAAACTCATTTTACATGGTTATTCATTTAACCATACATTATTTATACATATCATCTGATCTTATCGATTTTCAAATGATTTACAAAACAAAGCAAATAACAAGGTTCATGACTAAACATTTTCTCAAACAAAAGTCATGAAACCTATTTTCACAAAACCTATGTATCTCACCGGCATTTTTATGCTGACGTACCTATTTTCACATGTGTTTTTCAGGAGCTGTTGCATAAGATGATCAAGATATACATAGGCAGACTTGGGCTTTAGTGACAATAAAAGATGCAAGATTAGTTAATTATGTTGTATTTCCTTGTTTGTTAAGACATTGTAACACTTTTAATCAATAAAACGAAACTTCATTTGCCATGGATTTGAGACAATTAATTCTGTTACAACACTCCCCGATGTTTCCGCCATGTTTTGTATGTTCTACGTGGTCGGGGTGTGACAGATAGGATGAGGCTTGGTAAACCAAATGAGTATTGGAACACATATGATATGGTTTAACAAGGCCTACATACTAAATTGAGACTAACCTAAGTGCTTTCGACCCATCGCGACCCATTAAGGTAACTTATGCTACTTTAACGCGTCGTGCGCGTGAAACGCATTCAGACCGCCTAACTAGCCCTATGACAATTGTTATATGCCTAAACATGTTACATAATCAGTTATGTGACAAAAGTTTAGGTTACATATGCTTAATTACCAATTATACATGAAAAGGGTATTCTGGTAATTTACCTAAGGCATATAAACTACCTATCATACAACTACTCAAACGATGTGACCATAGGGTATAACCTCGGAAGGTTATTCCCTACCTACTATGGTCACCTAATGTATTTGGTCGGATCCTAATGATCGACCAAACTGGGTCGGGTTCGAAGGTATAGGCGATTTATTAGATCGCCTACCCTACGACCCTAGACAACGTGGTAATCAGTGGGCATAGTCCCAAGGGACTATGACCAACGTGATTACACTCACGTTGCGAAGTTCAAACGAACTTCGCATTGACCATAACTGGTCAATGTAGAAAGTCAAACAAAGTTTGACTTTCAGACTCGAAAGACTCGAAAAGCAATAAAAGAACGAAAGAATACTTACGAAGGGTCCCCGAATGCTAAACTCGATTCAAAAATCTCAGGTATGAAACAAATGTTTCAACTTAGAGTTTCTCAAATCAAGTTTCTTGTAAGTTTAGCAATGGGGGTGTTGGGGTATTTATAGGAATACCCGAACCGTTAGGATCGTTTCATGGAAACCGTGCCTAGATCTCACCCGTACACTTGTCGAGATGTTATGGTGACTAAATTGGCCACTCACCATAGGGTATCAACATGTGGCAAGGGATTAAGGAGTGGAGAACAGCTGTTAACAGCTGTTAATACGTCGAATCTGGTCCCGAAAGCGAAAAACTGAGTTTCTGCATGTTTTCTGTCCAGCATAGGCAGTCGCATAGCGCGACTGCATAGGCCCTTAGGGCTCGCGCTACGCCACTACCCCTCTGTTTCAGAAATGTTTCCAAAATGGCAGGTTTAGTCCCTGCAGCCCGTTTAAGCGATTTTTGATGCGTTTGAACCCCGTTAACCTCATTTCAAGGCTCTAAAATGAAGTTAAAGTATAGGGAACTCAAAACATGCTCAAAAATATGCCGGATGATGGTTCATTTGGTCGTACGAACGCGATGTTCGCTTAATTACGACGGAATGCGCACAAGCGCGAAAAACGATCCAAATGACGCGACGAATGGATTTTTCTTATGGCGAACACTAAAATATAATATAGTCATGCTTTCATAAATTTTTGGATGTCCGGATGTATTCAGAACGTAAGTTATGCGCGAAAATGCAAACTTGTGCACTTTTTGACACTTTTAGTCCCTGAATGACACAAAAGTTTATTTTAGCATACCGAACACGTCAAAGCCTATTTCTAAGCTATGTGAAGGGTATTTATGGTATGTTTAACTTATGGTCATGCTCCGGAATGTCTGTTACAGTTCAAATTGGCATACTTTCGCAGTTTGTCAACTTTAGTCCCTGTAAGCGATTAAACTTTGATTTCACCACACCAAACCTTCCAAAACTTATATCTAAGTTATGTAAAGGTTATTTAAGGTATGTTAAGCCTATTTCACTATTCCGGAGTGTTCGTTGGATTAAACTGGTTATATTTACGCATCAGAGCGCGTATAACCCTCCAGAAAGCGATTTAAAGCTTAAAATCAAACAAGAGTTGATATGTGTAAAAGATACACATAATTTTACAAATCCCAAATATGAAATACAATATTACATTGGTTTGGCATTTGTTTGACGGTTGAAGTGACACAGGTGTTACATGAATCATTTCAATTTGAGACATATAACATTTTATACAAATAACATACTTTTCACAAGACATTGATTTACAAACAACTTATCTTATACAAACTCATTTTACATGGTTATTAATTTAACCATACATTATTCTCTTATTTACACATATCATCTGAACTTATTGTTTTTCAAACGATTTACAAAACAAATCAATTTACAAGGTTCATGACTAAACATTATTAAACATTTTCTTAAACTTTCAAGCCATGAATCCTATTTTCACAAAACCTATGTATCTCACAGGCATTTTTATGCTGACGTACCTATTTTCACATGTGTTTTCAGGAGTTGATGCATAGGACTTATCGAGACATACTTAGGCGGACCTGTGCCTTAGTGACTTAAAACGAGACAAGAACTAGTTAATTTTTGTTATGTACTCTTTGTTTCTTGTTTAAAACGATGTAAACTCTCTTGTTTGATTAATAAAACGAAACTTTAATTGCCATGGATTTGAAACAATTAATTCTGTTACAACACTCCCCGACGTTTCCCCCACGTTTCGTTGTCTCACGTGGTCGGGGTGTGACAGATCCCAACAACACAATCTTTTTCTCTATTCGTTCAACTAGATCTATCATCATCATTATTATTAAAAACCCTAACATATGATTATTAATCATCAAACTATCATTTCGTAATCGATTTATGAATAACTAACCTTATTAATCCTTGAATGCATGCTTTAACAAATACGTTCCATTAATAATTCTATGCCATCAATCCGTATCACACATTGTTATAGACCACGTCTAGTGTTTGATAACGTCTACTCCTACCTCTCAATTGTTATACTACATCTCATATCAATCAGTTACGTTACACATAGCCGAGCGAGATTACACAAAGGTTAACTAAACATATTCACACTTCCATAAACATAATGGATTATTATCTAGTAGCATATCGATCCACAAGCATGTTTGCAACAAATACATCACGTAATTAATCCATTGATCCTCAACTAGTATATATGAATAATAAAACATCCACTGACCTGATTGTGAAATATAAGAGGGTTGGGATTTCGACCAAGGTGGGCTTCCGTCAATGATAGGATGGTGAGGGAAGAGAGTAGGGTTTGTTATTTTTTTTTTTGTGATTATGAGGGATACATGAAGATTACGTATAATCTAAATAGTGAGCCGATTACCTAAACAAGTGGGCCGATCCCCCCCTTTGAGTTTTATAACTATTTTTGGGCTTCAAAGAAACTGGACCTATTTCATGTGTTGGACATTAGCGCATGGCTACTTTATTGAGCCAAGAGATAACTGGCCGACATCATCATCACATGCCATTTAAATATTAGCTGCTTGAATGGAAAAAACAATTCTAATTAGGCCGCTAATTGATGAGGTTAGTTATTATTTTCATGGGCAGACATATAAGATATTGAAAGCTGTTAAATGATTGGGACACTAGTATTAGTTACATGACAAAACATTTCATAGACATCATGTAACACCCGACGTAACAATACTTAATCATCCAAATAGACTACACATGACACTACGTAAAACAAATTGTAAAACAAGATCGTAACCCAAGTGATACGTAGGAGAAAGACCTTGAAATCTCGGGTTGTCACATCATCCCCAACTTGAAAGTAATTTCATCCTGAAATTTGATAGGTAATCCAAAGCGGCATGTTGTTAAATCAGGATGATTGTGGATTTTCCCCAGATGCCACATCATCCCCAACTTGAAAGGGAATTTCGCCCTGAAATTCACCAGTTGCATCGGATTGAGATTCGTCGGTCGGGAATAAGTGTGGGTACTTGAGCTTCATCTGATCCTTGCGTTCCCACGTGAACTCTGGTCCTCTCTTTGAGTTCCAATGAACTCCCACAATTGCAATCTGACTATGCTCTAGCAAGGATATCACGAGTGCTTCATTAGACAAATACTGCCTTAGATTCGAGACATAAATGACATCGTGCCCGCTACCGCATTCGTCGGGTAACTCGAGCTTGCCACGCTTCCCAAAGCGCACCGCACCCTCCCAGGGTGTGACTTTCAACATGACATGATCGCCTACAACGAATTCCCATCGTTTCCTAAGCTTATCAGCTTTCTTGGCGGTCACGCGTTGCCGCCACACGATTCCCGATCCAAACAATCTTCTCAAAGATTTCAGTATAAGTCATGGACCCGTGATTAGGTTGTCACCCACCCTAGTCCAACATGGGGATCGATATTATTGTCACCCACCTAATGTATTTGGTCGGATCCTAATGATCGACCAAACTGGGTCGGGTTCGAAGGTATAGGCGATTTATTAGATCGCCTACCCTACGACCCTAGACAACGTGGTAATCAGTGGGCATAGTCCCAAGGGACTATGACCAACGTGATTACACTCACGTTGCGAAGTTCAAACGAACTTCGCATTGACCATAACTGGTCAATGTAGAAAGTCAAACAAAGTTTGACTTTCAGACTCGAAAGACTCGAAAAGCAATAAAAGAACGAAAGAATACTTACGAAGGGTCCCCGAATGCTAAACTCGATTCAAAAATCTCAGGTATGAAACAAATGTTTCAACTTAGAGTTTCTCAAATCAAGTTTCTTGTAAGTTTAGCAATGGGGGTGTTGGGGTATTTATAGGAATACCCGAACCGTTAGGATCGTTTCATGGAAACCGTGCCTAGATCTCACCCGTACACTTGTCGAGATGTTATGGTGACTAAATTGGCCACTCACCATAGGGTATCAACATGTGGCAAGGGATTAAGGAGTGGAGAACAGCTGTTAACAGCTGTTAATACGTCGAATCTGGTCCCGAAAGCGAAAAACTGAGTTTCTGCATGTTTTCTGTCCAGCATAGGCAGTCGCATAGCGCGACTGCATAGGCCCTTAGGGCTCGCGCTACGCCACTACCCCTCTGTTTCAGAAATGTTTCCAAAATGGCAGGTTTAGTCCCTGCAGCCCGTTTAAGCGATTTTTGATGCGTTTGAACCCCGTTAACCTCATTTCAAGGCTCTAAAATGAAGTTAAAGTATAGGGAACTCAAAACATGCTCAAAAATATGCCGGATGATGGTTCATTTGGTCGTACGAACGCGATGTTCGCTTAATTACGACGGAATGCGCACAAGCGCGAAAAACGATCCAAATGACGCGACGAATGGATTTTTCTTATGGCGAACACTAAAATATAATATAGTCATGCTTTCATAAATTTTTGGATGTCCGGATGTATTCAGAACGTAAGTTATGCGCGAAAATGCAAACTTGTGCACTTTTTGACACTTTTAGTCCCTGAATGACACAAAAGTTTATTTTAGCATACCGAACACCTCAAAGCCTATTTCTAAGCTATGTGAAGGGTATTTATGGTATGTTTAACTTATGGTCATGCTCCGGAATGTCTGTTACAGTTCAAATTGGCATACTTTCGCAGTTTGTCAACTTTAGTCCCTGTAAGCGATTAAACTTTGATTTCACCACACCAAACCTTCCAAAACTTATATCTAAGTTATGTAAAGGTTATTTAAGGTATGTTAAGCCTATTTCACTATTCCGGAGTGTTTGTTGGATTAAACTGGTTATATTTACGCATCAGAGCGCGTATAACCCTCCAGAAAGCGATTTAAAGCTTAAAATCAAACAAGAGTTGATATGTGTAAAAGATACACATAATTTTACAAATCCCAAGTATGAAATAAAATATTTCATTGGTTTGGCATTTGTTTGACGGTTGAAGTGACACAGGTGTTACAGTCTCCCCTACTTTAGGAAATTTCGTCCCGAAATTTAATTCTAGAGGAAACTTGTGAAGACAGCTGTGACGGTTTCGCCTTCTAATAGATCCATTGAACCCTTAAGTAAAACTCTGGGCCATGTTAGGATTCTTAGCGAATTTGTTAACCCTCAGAGTGAATTCCTTGTGGTAGTAAAACATGAAATTTTTTGAACTATGGACAGAAGAACGTTTCTTATGAAAACTTATCATAGGAAACTTGTGTGTGCTTGAAATCAGAATTGGGGAGTGTAAGATAAAATGACATCGGTCAAGGTCCAAGACTTCTCCCGTATCATTATTCTTGTCACTATGGGTCTTAACACATGACAAAATTCCCTGTGGTTTCTGTGCACTGCATTCCATAATTATGTAGGCGTCCATAATTACTTAATTCCTTGCACAGTCCGCACAGTTCATCTCAGAATGCGTAGAGGAAAAATCAATTGAATAAACATGAAGCGACTTGACTAGATCACCAAAGGATCTTTTTAACTAAATCAACGAACGGTCTTTTTAACTAGATCAACATATGATCTTATTAACTAAACCGTCGTACGATCTCCTTAAATAGACCACTTAAGGGATCTAATTATAGAATAGTACTTTAAAACCCAAGGGACTTAACTACAACGTAGAAGTCCATTAAGGATTTAAGATAGTACCTTTTTGGAATATCCTACTACGAATCCTTCATATGAGATATGGAAGATTCTACGAGGATTTGGATGGATCACATAAAACACAAAACACATAAGAAAACACTTACGCACAAAAATTAGTTAACTTGATTCTTTAATTTGTTGTCTTTGAGCATGGATAATTAAAGCACACCAGGAATCCAATCCGTGGATTTCATTTGGTACTTTAATCATTTTAAAGAATCTATCTATGAAGATAGAAAGATCTTAATAAGAATTCGGCTTTGTCCTTATTGAATCGTAATGTACGTATTGAATCATACAAAGAATTCAATTAAGGGCTCCGATTTGAGTGATATTCATCCGCAAGGATCTGATTATAAGGATAGAAAGATCCTTCATGGATTTTGGAATTTGTGTAACGAAAGGTGATTCGACACCTTGCACTAGGCGTGTTTAAGTCGATACACAAAGTAGAAAATTCATGAGGTTGAGACGCTAGATATGCCAGGGCGACATATGAAGCAGAACTTGAAGGTTAAGCAGCAACAGGGTTTGCAACTGCCTTGCTTTAAACAGCAAAGCGACACATGTTATCCAAATGTCTCCATCGTCCACCGGGGGTACATTTGTAACATGGTATTTGATTTGGATGATGACGGTTTCACTGACTTCTCCAAGGAGCGGTTCCCTTGCACTGCTTCATCCCTGAGATGAGTCATGGTGATAGCTAATTCAATGGTCTTCTAGAGTACTACGCCTATTTGTTGGGCAGTTGTAGCACCTGGTCCGGATACTCGAGTCTTGTTGCGATGAAGAGACACCATGAAGAAAAATAGGAGATATGGGAGGGAACAAGGGAAATGAACACAGAATGCATAAAAAATCGCGATCATTTGTTTGTTACCTAAAGCAAACAAATGAGACAATGACTAATCAAAGTAAATAGGTCAAAAATAATGTATCGCGAAGACATGCTCGCCTATAAGTGAACACTCATCCCAAGAATTCCCAGGTAAGCACAACTGGTCTCGCATCTGATGAGATGTATACGAAGTGCTTGCCTAGACAGAAAACTCAGAATACAGGCATTCACCCTTCCAGTTTGCACGTGTTCACATTATTTAAAACCCAGAACCTTGACGAGATTTTGAAACTCAAAGGGATTCAAAACCTTACAATTGAGGGTTCCAAAACCTTGAAATCAATCATCCTAGAACAGATGATTAGTTTTCAAAGCGGTTTTGAAATTTATGTTCTTGTTGTGGTCGTCGCCTAAGGATAGGTGACGGTATTGTTTTATGACTAAACGCAAGTAAACTCGCGTTAGGGTCCTAGAAAGGTTATAGACTAGGTCAAAGCATTACTAATAACCTAATTCCCTATAACCATTGGCTCTGATACCATCTTTTCTGTCACACCCCGACCGCGTAAAACAACAAATCGCGGCGGAAACATCGGGGCGTGTTGTAACAGAATTAATCGTTTCAAATCCATGGCAATTAAAGTTTCGTTTTATTAGTCACTTATGAGAGTTTACATTGTTTAAACAAGAAACAAAGGGTACATAACATAAGTTAACTAGTTATTGTCTCGTTTTAAGTCGCTAAGGCACGAGTCCATCCTAAATGTAGTATGTATCAACAATCATTGCAAAGCAGTACCTGAAACATGTGTAAAAACGAGGTCAGCAAAGAAATGCTGGCGAGTATATAGGTTTTGTGAAAATAAGATTCATGACTTCTGTTTAAGAAAATTTTTAGTCATGAACCTTGTAATTTGATTTGCCTTTGTAAATCATTTGAAAAGGAACGATGAGTTCAGGTGATATGTATAATAAGAAAATAATGCATGATTAAATGAATAACCATGTAATATGAGTTTGTATAAGATAAGTTGTTTGTAAATAAATGTCTTGTGAAAAGTATGTTATTTGTATAAAATGTTTATATGTATCAAACTGAAATGATTCAAATAACGCTGCGATATATGTAATACCATACAAACACTTATATATAGGAAGTACCAGCGGCGTATCCACCATGCTTGTATCATATTACACACGCATCGTTACTTAATCACTTATTCAAACCCAACCATCAAGATGTAAAATGTTCATGTCTAATGTAAATCTTGTAATATGTATTCAATGTGATCTGTATAAATAAATGTAAGATTAAACAAATAACCTTATAGTAGCATATTAAAAGTATACTTTGGATTTGTAAGTAACATATTAAACTATGTTTTTGGTTTCATATATAACATATCAAAATATGCTTTAGATGCGATAAATAACATATTGAACTATGTTTTGGTTTCATAAATATATGTTGGTTTTGTACAATACCACACATGAGAGTATATTCAACTATACTTTAATAGTGTGATTTAAGAATTCATTCAGACCTAGTGCATCAAAATACACCTTTGAGACTATAGGAATACCACAAAGGAAATCCCTATTTGGATGGAGCAACAAATTGGTTTCAGACATTCCATGACAACAGGAATGGGGTGTCAAATCCTATAGCGCTATATCATACTAACAATCGGTCTGGTGAACATAAAATAAGTACAATTCAACAATTTATTTTATGTTCTTTGAGAAATCAATGTTTAAACTATAATTAATCATTCAGTTTGTCAAATGATAAGTAATAACATGTATAATCAATTATACTTTTGGAATCATGAAAATAACAGATAGGTACACATGCTTCACCCCAAAACAGTTTAGAAAACAGTAAAAGAGGGGAATAATGTACTCGCCTGATAATGCTTGAAGGTCTTGAACAACAACCAAACAAAGCTAGAGAGAGCACGAAATCAGTCGGCAATCTAAAACTATATAAGTAAACCGGACTTAAATCGGGAGATCGGATAGGATGAGGCTTGGTAAACCAAATGAGTATTGGAACTCATATGATATGGTTTAACAAGGCCAACATACTAAATTGAGACTAACCTAAGTGCTTTCGACCCATCGCGACCCATTAAGGTAACTTATGCTACTTTAACGCGTCGTGCGCGTGAAACGCGTTCAGACCGCCTAACTAGCCCTATGACAAGTGTTATATGCCTAAACATGTTACATAATCAGTTATGTGACAAAAGTTTAGGTTACATATGCTTAATTACCAATTATACATGAAAAGGGTATTCTGGTAATTTACCTAAGGCATATAAACTACCTATCATACAACTACTCAAATGATGTGACCATAGGGTATAACCTCGGAAGGTTATTCCCTACCTACTATGGTCACCTAATGTATTTGGTCGGATCCTAATGATCGACCAAACTGGGTCGGGTTCGAAGGTATAGGCGATTTATTAGATCGCCTACCCTACGACCCTAGACAACGTGGTAATCAGTGGGCATAGTCCCAAGGGACTATGACCAACGTGATTACACTCACGTTGCGAAGTTCAAACGAACTTCGCATTGACCATAACTGGTCAATGTAGAAAGTCAAACAAAGTTTGACTTTCAGACTCGAAAGACTCGAAAAGCAATAAAAGAACGAAAGAATACTTACGAAGGGTCCCCGAATGCTAAACTCGATTCAAAAATCTCAGGTATGAAACAAATGTTTCAACTTAGAGTTTCTCAAATCAAGTTTCTTGTAAGTTTAGCAATGGGGGTGTTGGGGTATTTATAGGAATACCCGAACCGTTAGGATCGTTTCATGGAAACCGTGCCTAGATCTCACCCGTACACTTGTCGAGATGTTATGGTGACTAAATTGGCCACTCACCATAGGGTATCAACATGTGGCAAGGGATTAAGGAGTGGAGAACAGCTGTTAACAGCTGTTAATACGTCGAATCTGGTCCCGAAAGCGAAAAACTAAGTTTCTGCATGTTTTCTGTCCAGCATAGGCAGTCGCGTAGCGCGACTGCATAGGCCCTTAGGGCTCGCGCTACGCCACTGCCCCTCTGTTTCAGAAATGTTTCCAAAATGGCAGGTTTAGTCCCTGCAGCCCGTTTAAGCGATTTTTGATGCGTTTGAATCCCGTTAACCTCATTTCAAGGCTCTAAAATGAAGTTAAAGTATAGGGAACTCAAAACATGCTCAAAAATATGCCGGATGATGGTTCGTTTGGTCGTACGAACGCGATGTTCGCTTAATTACGACGGAATGCGCACAAGCGCGAAAAACGATCCAAATGACGCGACGAATGGATTTTTCTTATGGCGAACACTAAAATATAATATAGTCATGCTTTCATAAATTTTTGGATGTCCGGATGTATTCAGAACGTAAGTTATGCGCGAAAATGCAAACTTGTGCACTTTTTGACACTTTTAATCCCTGAATGACACAAAAGTTTATTTTAGCATACCGAACACCTCAAAGCCTATTTCTAAGCTATGTGAAGGGTATTTATGGTATGTTTAACTTATGGTCATGCTCCGGAATGTCTGTTACAGTTCAAATTGGCATACTTTCGCAGTTTGTCAACTTTAGTCCCTGTAAGCGATTAAACTTTGATTTCACCACACCAAACCTTCCAAAACTTATATCTAAGTTATGTAAAGGTTATTTAAGGTATGTTAAGCCTATTTCACTATTCCGGAGTGTTCGTTGGATTAAACTGGTTATATTTACGCATCAGAGCGCGTATAACCCTCCAGAAAGCGATTTAAAGCTTAAAATCAAACAAGAGTTGATATGTGTAAAAGATACACATAATTTTACAAATCCCAAATATGAAATACAATATTACATTGGTTTGGCATTTGTTTGACGGTTGAAGTGACACAGGTGTTACATGAATCATTTCAATTTGAGACATATAACATTTTATACAAATAACATACTTTTCACAAGACATTGATTTACAAACAACTTATCTTATACAAACTCATTTTACATGGTTATTAATTTAACCATACATTATTCTCTTATTTACACATATCATCTGAACTTATTGTTTTTCAAACGATTTACAAAACAAATCAATTTACAAGGTTCATGACTAAACATTATTAAACATTTTCTTAAACTTTCAAGCCATGAATCCTATTTTCACAAAACCTATGTATCTCACAGGCATTTTTATGCTGACGTACCTATTTTCACATGTGTTTTCAGGAGTTGATGCATAGGACTTATCGAGACATACTTAGGCGGACCTGTGCCTTAGTGACTTAAAACGAGACAAGAACTAGTTAATTTTTGTTATGTACTCTTTGTTTCTTGTTTAAAACGATGTAAACTCTCTTGTTTGATTAATAAAACGAAACTTTAATTGCCATGGATTTGAAACAATTAATTCTGTTACAACACTCCCCGACGTTTCCCCCACGTTTCGTTGTCTCACGTGGTCGGGGTGTGACAGATCCCAACAACACAATCTTTTTCTCTATTCGTTCAACTAGATCTATCATCATCATTATTATTAAAAACCCTAACATATGATTATTAATCATCAAACTATCATTTCGTAATCGATTTATGAATAACTAACCTTATTAATCCTTGAATGCATGCTTTAACAAATACGTTCCATTAATAATTCTATGCCATCAATCCGTATCACACATTGTTATAGACCACGTCTAGTGTTTGATAACGTCTACTCCTACCTCTCAATTGTTATACTACATCTCATATCAATCAGTTACGTTACACATAGCCGAGCGAGATTACACAAAGGTTAACTAAACATATTCACACTTCCATAAACATAATGGATTATTATCTAGTAGCATATCGATCCACAAGCATGTTTGCAACAAATACATCACGTAATTAATCCATTGATCCTCAACTAGTATATATGAATAATAAAACATCCACTGACCTGATTGTGAAATATAAGAGGGTTGGGATTTCGACCAAGGTGGGCTTCCGTCAATGATAGGATGGTGAGGGAAGAGAGTAGGGTTTGTTATTTTTTTTTTTTTTTGTGATTATGAGGGATACATGAAGATTACGTATAATCTAAATAGTGAGCCGATTACCTAAACAAGTGGGCCGATCCCCCCCTTTGAGTTTTATAACTATTTTTGGGCTTCAAAGAAACTGGACCTATTTCATGTGTTGGACATTAGCGCATGGCTACTTTATTGAGCCAAGAGATAACTGGCCGACATCATCATCACATGCCATTTAAATATTAGCTGCTTGAATGGAAAAAACAATTCTAATTGGGCCGCTAATTGATGAGGTCAGTTATTATTTTCATGGGCAGACATATAAGATATTGAAAGCTGTTAAATGATTGGGACACTAGTATTAGTTACATGACAAAACATTTCATAGACATCATGTAACACCCGACGTAACAATACTTAATCATCCAAATAGACTACACATGACACTATGTAAAACAAATTGTAAAACAAGATCGTAACCCAAGTGATACGTAGGAGAAAGACCTTGAAATCTCGGGTTGTCACATCATCCCCAACTTGAAAGTAATTTCATCCTGAAATTTGACAGGTAATCCAAAGCGGCATGTTGTTAAATCAGGATGATTGTGGATTTTCCCCAGATGCCACATCATCCCCAACTTGAAAGGGAATTTCGCCCTGAAATTCACCAGTTGCATCGGATTGAGATTCGTCGGTCGGGAATAAGTGTGGGTACTTGAGCTTCATCTGATCCTTGCGTTCCCACGTGAACTCTGGTCCTCTCTTTGAGTTCCAATGAACTCCCACAATTGCAATCTGACTATGCTCTAGCAAGGATATCACGAGTGCTTCATTAGACAAATACTGCCTTAGATTCGAGACATAAATGACATCGTGCCCGCTACCGCATTCGTCGGGTAACTCGAGCTTGCCACGCTTCCCAAAGCGCACCGCACCCTCCCAGGGTGTGACTTTCAACATGACATGATCGCCTACAACGAATTCCCATCGTTTCCTAAGCTTATCAGCTTTCTTGGCGGTCACGCGTTGCCGCCACACGATTCCCGATCCAAACAATCTTCTCAAAGATTTCAGTATAAGTCATGGACCCGTGATTAGGTTGTCACCCACCCTAGTCTAACATGGGGATCGATATTATCGTCCATGCAATGCCCCAAATAGAGCTATCTGAATACTAGAATGGTAACTACTGCAGTAGAACTCAGCCAAAGGAATGTGTCCTTCCAATTTTTACCAAGTCAGTCACACACATGCTCGCAGCATGTCTTCGAGTGTCAGGATGGTTGGTTACTCTGACCGTTTGTCCTATGGTGATAAGGAATGCTCATGCCTAGACGTGAGCCAAGGGTGTTGAGTATTGCCTGTCATAAATCAAGTATAGATCAAAATCAGTGGCAACAGGAGTTGGCACCCCGTGCCTAGAAACCTCCCTTCCCAGGTAATTACTCACAGGATATGAAGACTTGTCAATTTTCCCTGATTGCAAGAAAGTGTACTGGTTACATGAGACAATCAACGATCTCCCAGGTGATATTGTTTCCATTTTGAGTTTTAAGTGGATTAGTGACAAAATCCATGGAAGGCTGTTCTTATTTCCGTATGGGTATTTCCTGTTGTCGACCCAAACCAGAGGGTTCCTGGTATTCCACCTTGTCCTTCGCACACGTCAACCATCGTTCACATACATTGCTATGCGGGCCTTCATGCCCGGTTGCCAATACAAAATCCTTAGATCCTAATATATTCCATCAAAATCCAGACGAGTGGAATATTGAGGCTTGTGTGCTTCGTTCATCACAAGTTTCCAAAGTTGTCGTGTTGTGGGGTCCTTATTCGTTCCACGAAGTAGTGAATATCGTCCGACTTGCCAAAAGTTGCTCCTCCATGCCCTGCATGGACTCTACTAAAAAATTCTCTTCCTTCAGTGCTCCGGCTCAAGCAGAACGGATCTGATTAGGTAGGTTAGAGTCGATGGTGTACTGCGAGGCTCATACGTGTCTAGGTTTCATAGTCGAAATCATTCAAAGGTTCCATCCAGCGATGCCATCACATGTTTAGCTCTTTCGAAACAGGGGTACATGGGAGGCCCTTGTGATCTGTCTAAGTAGTGCATTTGGTACCGTCCAAGTAATGCCTCCATCTTCAATCCAAAGACCATGGTTTCCACTGTAGGTTGTGACTCATGCAATTCCTCTTGTAAATCCACTACGTAAGCCATTACCTTCTCATGTTGCATCGGTGCGCACTGGGGCTCTGATTCAAACCATCATGGTATACCACTAGATCACCTGTACCCTCGGGTGTAAGATAAAGTTCGGTGCATTGTTGAGTTGGGTTTCACAAGCTAAAATGACGTTCTCCTGTTTTGTCTCCCATAAACACACAACACCCCTCTATGCTAAAGAGGTTAAATCTGCGCAATCTTCGAAAATCCCGCGATGAATCTGCGATAATATCCACCGAAACCAAGGAATTGTTGTATCCCCGAAGGAATCTTTGGTGTCGATCAGTTTCAAACAAAATGGATCTTAGCAAGATCCACGTGTATTCCCACTTCATTGGTTATATGATAAAAATGTATCTCTCGAATCTAGATGTTAAATTTAACAAGACTTCACGCGTAATGGCTCCTCCCTCAGGAGCTCTAAAATAAGATACAGATGCCATCCATGATGTTCCTTACTCCTGGAAATGATTCAACACGTCATCAATAAGCATATTCGATTCATGTGATCCATAAAGCCGCTGGTGTGATGATTAGCCCAAAGGTCATGGAATACAACGTCGTAATGGCCACACTGCGTTTGTTATGCCGTTTAGGAACATTCTCCCCTTAGACTTCCATCTGACGATAGTTCGTTCGTTAGTAAATCCTCGAATGGGAGCTTGACCCTCGCTATTGGTCAACAGGCTGGCAATACATGGTCGAGGCAAACGGTTCATGACTGTCGCCTTGCCGAGTTCTCAATAATCAGTACACATGTCCAACGATAAGGTTTATCTTCACGGATATAACTGGGGCTCCCCAAAGCGAACAGAGCTAGGTCCGACAAAACTTCTGTCCAACAATTCCTATAGTAGATTAGACAGTTCTTGCGACCCTCCTGGTGCAAGACGGTAAGGAGTACAAGTAATCAGGGCTGCCTCTGGCATGAGATCAAACTGAGATTCTACCTAACAGTTGTGGGAGTAAACCTGAAAGTTCTTCGAGTAGCTCATCGAAAGAAATCACAAACAATTGATGAATTCTCGATCCTCTTTTCCCTAACCTTAACATCAATAACGGTTGCTAACATAGCGGGGTAGTCCCTCTGTAGACGCTCCTGGCTTTCATTGCTGAGATGACGCTAACCTTTACGCCACTCTGACGCTTTAGAACAGATAACGATACTCCACTAAGGGGAGGGATATGCAAAATTTTCTCCTCACAGGGTATATCTGCGTGATATCTGGATAACCAATCCACACTAACTACCGCATTGAAACTATCAAGAATAGCAGAAGGAAGGTCGATGTCGAGCACTTGTCCCACAAGGTCGAGTTTGCATCTTAACGAACATATGGGGCTTCAATTGATTTGCCATCAGCTAATTCCTCAAGAAGTTCAGTTTCAAGAAGTAGCAGGGTTGACGTACCTGGATTTAGCCACTAATCACATTGAACTCATAACAAGATTTCTAATACAACTTTCATTCATTAAGATAAAGTGTTTCAAAACATATTTATAACTCGTTGTGTTTAGCGGAAGCATAATACAAGTTTAACTAAAACCCAAGTATATGAAATCAGCTAGTCTCGTTTCAAGTTTCCATGTTCCTCGACCCATGACCACTACAGCATCCCAGACAGCAAGTTCCACATCCACATGTATCAATAACCTGCAAGCATGCACACACGTGTATCAAACAATGCTGGTGAGTTCATAGTTTTACGAAAACGTTAGTTACCAAGTGATTAGTTCCGTTCATTGATTACAATGTTGATAATACCTCGAATACAAGACGGCTCCAGATTTATTTTTCCCTTTCCCCAATGCTCCTATCAAAGCATTGGGTATGACTGAGTCATTAGTTCACACCCATCCTCTCAGGTACGGGGTGAGGGTGCCAAACCTAGATAGCGCTACCAACTAATACTCCGTTACCTCTCAGGTAACAAACAACAAGGAGGGACTTTAATGGTGATAGGATGAGTGTATTATCCAACATTCCAGATTTACCCACAAGACGTATTCCTCTCAGGAATACCCAATTGATTTACCCAAAAACCTATCCCTCTCAGGGATACCCAATGACTGTCCCAACCACCGGGATGCATGCTCAAGAGAAATGAACTCACCTTTGGTTTGCTCGGTAAGATTAGTTACTTGTTTAACAAAATTGGTCAACCGAGCCCTATGATGGTTACACATAACAATTAGTTTCATATGCACCTAGAACACGTATCCTTTACACATACTGCACTTGTAGCGTACACAGGTTGCACATAACGTTATACAAGTCACAATTGTCACACCCCGACCACGTAAAACAACAAACCGTGGTGGAAACGTCGGGGAGTGCTGTAACAGAATTATTGTTTCAAACCATGGATACAAAGAGTTTCGTTTTATTAAATATTAAAAATTGTCTTAAGTTACACAAACAAGTCAAACACAGTCTAATATTGTCATTAATTCATTAAGGCCTCGTCCGGTCCTAAGTGAGCATGCATCCTATTTGCAATCAACACTAAGCAACTTCACCTGAAACATATGTAAAAACAAAGTCAGCAAAGATATGCTGGCGAGTACATAGGGTTTTGAGAGTGTCGGATTCATGGCTAGTTTACATGTTGCAATACTCAATTAAAAACCTTGTTTTGAAAAGTATTGTATTGCGGCATAACTAACCAACTCAAATCAAGTTGGTTATAGTGTATAAAATCTCGTAGCCATGATTTTTAACCCAAAACATTTATTTAATAAAATCTCGTTAATAAAACTCGTATAGTTTATATCGTTTCGAAAACCTCGTTTGTGTGACATCGCTTCCAATTGTTTACCCAAATCGTTTAATTCGTTAAACATCGCTTTAGTCGTTTAAATCATTCTCGTTTTATACTTTTGGTCGTCTCGCTAATAACATTCAAACATTTGTGACTCGTCTATTGTTCAACTCGTTTTCGCATTAACAAACCTCCAAAGGGTATGTTAACAATCATCAGATTCAGTCGTTAACCACCTAACCCACACATAACCATGGGTCCGGTCTGATAACGGGATTTGTCGGATCCTATGGTACCATAACCTAATACTGGTCGGTTTGGCCGAAATTAATGAATGTCATTCGTTATGTAATTACAACCAACAAGCTTGTTCACATTATCGAAATCGTTATTAGTTTGGTATAAACCATCTTACTCGTTTTGAAACCATCGTTAAAACATCGAAATCGTTTTGATACATATAAATCACCCCAAAACAATTGAAAATAGTAAAAGGGGGGAACTATGTACACACCTTCGGGTGCGTTTTTAAATGTTAACAATCCCTCAAATTTTTTATCCGCCCTAAATTAAATAAGAATGATTTTTAATAATAAAAAACCACACTTTGACATGCAAAATACTACTTATGTCATTTCTGTTTGAATATATATGAAACTGGACTGTTTTCGGACATTTAAATAAAATAGTTAACTTATTCCAAAAATTCCCAAATTTTTACAGAATATCTTAAACGATCCAAATATTATTGCGTAAAAATATCGGGGTCTAGTTCATTACCAATATTTTATAAAAATTCATTTTCCCGACTGCAATCAGATTTGCTACTTTCTGATCGCAGTCTACGGAATAATTCACTAAAAATTAATCGTGAGTCCGATTTATGATATTCTAGTGAGAGTATTACAAATACATCGGTGGTCATTTACAGTACAAATTTCATGATCAAACTTTACACAGAATTCAAGTTATGACTGAAAACATGACGCATATTTTCAGCAGAAAAATGCAGCTCCAGCTGCTGTTACGAAAAGACGCTTTAAAAATAGTAAACGGAGTCCAAAAATTATGATTCCGGTGCCATTAGAACCGTATTTCATATTAACATGCTACAGACTTGAGAAAATCAGTTTTTTGTTAAGTTAAGATCTGGTTACAGCTAGTTAAAGGCGGCTGAATTATGCAGATCAGCATGCTTTTTGTAGTATAAGTGCCATTAAAAAGTACACTTACGACTACCATTCATTCTAATAATGATTTATCTCATAACATAAGTTATTTACAACAGATTAACACTTATATATATCAGATTTATCATGCATTATCATATTTCATCATCATTTTAACACTACTTTATCATATGTTAGATGATGTTCAAGACTTTGTTTAAGTTTCTTTAGAGTTCCTATCTTTTTGATCTTTAAACATCATTAACCACACAACAATCATGTAAAATGCAAGGATCTAAGTGCTTACCACTAGCACAAGGCTAGGGGAGTCCGAGCGTAGAAAAGTGGTGGATAAAAGAAAACGAGAGCGGTCCTTGAGCTTCCAAGTGCACCAAGCTTACTTGTTCGGTCTCTAGCACCTTTGTGTATGTATGGTTTGCTAGAAAAAGGGTTGAAGGTGGGTGTATGGTGGTGTGATGGTGGTTGCCGAACCAAAGGGAAGAGGAGGGAGTTGGTGTTTGTTGTTAGAAGTTGTGAAGTGTTGAAATGAAAGTGTGAAGGATCTCATGGTTCTTATAACAATAGCAATGTCTAATGGGTATTATGTTGCCTAAAGAATGGACAAAATCAAATAAAATATCACAACAAAATCATGGGTAGGCCACCCTTGTTGAGGCCGTAGGTGGGGGGGGGGGGGTATAGAGTTGGATGGTAACTAGTAGTTAGGAGAAATAGTTTAGTTTCAAGTATAAAGTTAGGTGTTATGAGTGTTATTAAATATATAATGTGTTAGGTTGTTCGGGGACCCTAACTAGCTTAGAAAAATAAAAACAATGCTTCTAGCATTTTTAGTGTTCCGGGTAAAGTCCGTTTGTCCGGTTAAACACCGTCCCGATAAAGTGTTTAATTATGTACCGGTTATTTTATCTAGCGTTCAAATCCCGATTTATGGCGTTCTAATTTATTTTTATTATTCTATAAAAATAAACTCGCCAAAATATTACTGAAATAAGTTCCAGTTGCCAAGACTGGCTACGTTGTCTGTGTTTCACAGTAAAAGCACTGTGTCGCGCAGAAACACACGATACGCGCTTAAACTTGAAAAATAATGTTTTTAAGCGTTTTAATTTATTTTTCAACACGAACCTGATAAAAATAAAATTTTAAACATAACAGAATATTTGTGGGATTTAAATATTATCCATGCGGTCACCAACGTTCGTTTCGCTGTTTTGTCGTAATTAGTTCTTTAGTTCAAATAAACATGTTTTCGCCATACCGAATCCTTCGAAACTTATTTCTAAGTTATGTAAGGGATATTTAGGGTATGTTTGGCTTACGTCACAGTTCCGGAGTGTACGTCGCGTTAAACTGATTGTGTTTAAGCACCAGTTTGCGTATAACCTTCCAGAAAGTGATTTAAAGCTTGAAATCGAATTCGAATCAAATTGTAAAATCATTAAACACAATTGCACACATAATATCACCAAAACACATATAATAACACCAAAGCATATTGTTTTATAGATAACTGACATTGTTTTACATTGTACATCGATCACAGAGCACAGTTGTCACAGTCTCCCCTACTTTAGGAAATTTCGTCCCGAAATTTTATTTAGAGGAATCTTGTGAAAACAAATGCGGATACTTCATCTTCATCTGGTCCTTATGTTCCCAAGTGAACTCGAGGCCACGTTTGGATTCCCAGCGAACTTTGACCAAATGAATCCGTTTGTTCTTCAACTGTTTTTATGTACGGTCCACTATCTCCACAGGTTTCTCGAGAAAGTGCATCGTTTCATCAATTTGGATCTCGTCGAGAGGAATGTGAAGATCAGCGTCCGCTAAACACTTTCGTAAATTGGACACGTGAAAAGTCGGATGAACATTTCCAAGCTCTAGGGGTAGCTCTAGTCGATAGACAACCTTTCCAATTCTTTCAACAATCTTAAATGGTCCAACATATCGTGGTGCAAGTTTTCCTTTCTTTCCAAATCTCACCACTCCCTTCCAATGTGACACCTTGAGTAGGACACGGTCTCCGATTTGAAATTCCATGGGCTTGCGTCCCAAATCTGCATAACTCTTTTGACGGCTTCTAGCGGTCACAAGATTATTGCGGATTTTCTTGATTTTGTCTGTTGTTTCCAGAATGAGCTCAGGTCCAGTAAGCTGAGCTTCACCTATCTCATTCCAACAGACGGACGAACGACATTTTCGACCGTAGAGAGCTTCGAATGGTGCCATCTTAATGCTAGCATGATAACTATTATTGTATGAGAACTCGATCAATGGCAGATGAGAATCCCAATTACCACCAAAGTCTATCACACATGTTCTAAGAATATCCTCCAAAGTTTGAATCGTCCTCTCAGATTGACCATCTGTTTGGGGATGATAAGCAGTGCTTAGATTCAGTTGGGTTCCCAAAGCAGATTGCATGGTCTTCCAAAAATGAGATGAAAATTGAGCATCACGATCGGAAATGATATCTAAAAGAACACCAAGTCGTGATACAATCTCGTCTACATAGATCTTGGCAAGCTTTTCAGCAGAGAAATCCTCATGGATTGGTAAGAAGTGAGCAGATTTTATCAAACGATCAACTATGACCCAAATAGCATCATGACCTTTAGACGTACGCGGTAACTTAGTAATAAGATCCATTGCAATATTCTCCTACTTCTAAACCAGTATCTCTGGTTGTACAAGCAAACCAGAAGGTCGTTGATGTTCGGCCTTGACTTTGAGACAAGTTAGGCATTTCGATACATACAAGGCAACATCCTTCTTCATACCAGGCCACCAATACTGAGTACGAAGATCCTTGTACATTTTATCAGCACCAGGAGGGATAGAATATCGAGACTTATGGGATTCATCCATTACTAAGGTGCGAAGATCGTCCTGATTCGGAATCCACAAATGATTCTCAAAATAGAGTAAACCATCGTCTTTCCTTTCGAGTTTAAGCTCAAGTTGAAGTGGTAGCTCATATTTCAATAAGTCATTGATCACACAAGATCGTTGAGTTTGAAGAACACGAGATTGAATATCAGATAGAGTTCAAATAGAATGAAGCTTGACTCGTTCCTTTCGGCTAAGCGCATCGGCTACGACATTTGCCTTACCAGGATGGTAGCGGATCTCGCAATCATAATCGTTTAAGAGTTCAACCCAACGTCGTTGCCTCATGTTCAGCTCCTTCTGATTGAGAATATGCTGGAGACTTTTGTGATCTGTGAAAACCACACACTTCGTTCCATAGAGGTAGTGTCTCCAGATTTTAATCGCAAAGACTACAGCCCCTAACACAAGATCATGAGTCGTATAGTTCTTCTCGTGAATTTTCAATTGTCTAGATGCATAAGCTATGACTTTACCACGTTGCATAAGAACGCAACCAAGTCCTAGATTCGACGCGTCACAATAGACAACAAAATCATCGTTTCCCTCAGGCAGAGATAAAACTGGAGCATCATAGAGCTTTCGTTTCAGCGTTTGGAACGCTTCTTCTTGTTTAGGTCCCCACTCAAAAGGCTTATTTTTCTGAGTCAAAGCAGTGAGTGGAACCGCAATCTTCGAGAAATTAGAAATAAACCGTCGATAATAACCAGCAAGACCAAGAAAAGAACGAACTTCTGTAGGTGTCGTCGGTGTATTCCAATCCCTAATTGCAACAATCTTGGATGGATCTACATGAATACCTTGCTCATGGACAATATGACCCAAGAACTGAACTTCTTTAAGCCAGAATTCACACTTGGAGAATTTAGCAAAAAGTTGTTCCTTCTTTAGGAGTTCCAACGTCAAATGAAGGTGTTGTTCGTGATCGGCTCGAGACTTTGAATAAATAAGAATATCGTCGATGAACACAATGATGAACTTTTCTAAATAAGGTTTACAAACCCTATTCATTATGTCCATGAAGATAGCTGGGGCATTCGTCAAACCGAAAGGCATGACAGTGAACTCGTAATGCCCATATCTTGTACGGAAAGCAGTTTTGGGAATATCTTCTTCGAAAATAAGAAGTTGATGATACCCAGAACGTAGGTCGATCTTGGAAAAGCATGAAGCACCTTGCAGCTGGTCGAAGAGATCATCGATTCTAGGTAGGGGATATCGATTCTTGATGATAAGCTTATTAAGCTCACGATAATCGACACACATTCGAAAAGATCCATCTTTCTTTTTCATAAAGAGGACAGGAGCTCCCCAAGGCGAAAAGCTTGGACGGATAAATCCTTTATCAGACAACTCTTGAAGCTGTTTCGATAACTCTTGCATCTCCGATGGTGCAAGACGATAAGGTGCTTTCGCAATCGGGTTGGCATTGGGTACAAGGTCAATATGAAACTCGACTTGACGAACTGGAGGCAAACCAGGCAGTTCATCGGGAAATACCTCTGGATAATCCTGAACAATCGAAATATCCTGAATACTCTTGCTCTTGTCTTTCTCCTCGGTGACATGTGCCAGGAAAGCAACGTATCCTTTTTGCAAATATCTTTGGGCCTTCATACATGACATAAGCTTCAATCCACCAGATGGTTTCTCACCATGAACTTCCAGAACATCGCCAGACGGAAGAGGAATACGAACAATCTTATCAAAACAAATCACCTCAGCATGATGTTTGGTTAACCAATCCATCCCCACGATAATATCGAAACTTCCAAGTTGCATCGGCGTGAGGTTAATGGGAAAAAGATGGTTATCAAGGTTTAACTGACAACCATGAATAACAGAATCGAGAACAAGAGGTTTACCAGTAGCAACTTCGACAGATAAGGGTTTCCTCAGTTTAGTTCTAGGTATCGCAAGCAAAGGCTCAAAAGATAGTGAAACAAAACTTCTATCGACACCAGAATCAAAAAGAATGGATGCAGGTCGATTGTTAACAAGAAACGTACCATTAACGACGAGGTTGTCAGGTCGCGCCTCGTTTGCATTTAGATTGAATACTCGTCCACGAGCGGGATTCGCATTCGCATTGCCATTGACATTCACGTTCGGATTTGCATTTGCATTTGCCAACCTCGGACAATTGTTGCGGAAGTGACCATACACTCCACAATTGAAGCATGAACCCGGTGGGAATCTAGCAGCATTCCCCTGAACTGGGGCTTGATTCTGAACAATCTGATTTTGGTCCGAACGACAGACGTTGGCCAGATGCCCAAGCTTACCACACGTTGTGCATTGCCTACAAGCTTGTTGTTGAACATGATGACCGTTGCAGCGAGCACAATGAGGTGCGGTACCAGCATACACTTTCTTCGCAGGAGGTTGAGTTGGTGGGTTCTGAGGGTTCTAAGCAGTTTGTGCAGTTACTGCAAAGTTCTGAGCACCCTTTCGCTTTCTCGACTTCTTCGAAGACTCACCCTTCTCAGCCTTACCCTTTTTCCATGTCTTTAGCAGAATCAGTTGACTTCTTCTTATCACCCTTGCAGGTAAGTTTACCCTTCCTGACTTGCGACTCAGTCAGGGTAGCAGATAACTCGATCGCTTGACGAATAGTAGCAGGATTGACGCCAGTCACAATATCCTGTATGGAATCGGGTAGACCATCGATATACCTCTCTATCGCTTTCTCCAACGGGGTAACCAAAGTAGGACACAAAAGACTGAGCTCCTCAAATCGATCCGTATACGCATGGTGTTCTCCCCCGTCTTGTTTCAGATCGTCAAACTCTCGTTCCAAAGCTCGAATTTCTTGACGGGGACAGAACTCTCTCATCATGAGAGCTCGAAGCTCTTCCCATGTTTGTGCCAACGCCACTTCGGCACCCCTGTCGCACATCACTCTGTTCCACCAAGTAAGAGCACGCTTCTTAAACACACTTGATGCAAATTCAACCTTACGCCCATTCGGACATTGCACATGTCTGAATGTGTTCTCGATACTTTCAAACCATTGAAGGAGTGTAGTCGCTCCTTGTGACCCAAAAAACGTTAACGACTTAGCAGAATTGAAACTCTTGAAATTACATTGTGCATTGTTATTGTTATTGTTGTTGTACAGCTCGTGGATTTGGGTCACAACGCCTGGAAGCACATCAGCCAATTGTTGTGAGACAAGGGCTGCGAGTTCTTCAGCAGTGAAAGATTGTGCATCATGTCGAGGAGGCATTGTCTAACAAGTAAATTTGAGAAACAAGGGAGGTCGACAATTAGGAAAAACGAGAGAGGTATTGAAAATATTGACGAAACATAAGGAAGGAGATCATTTGTTTGTTACTTCGAACAAACAAACGACACGCAGTGACTAATCAAAGTAATGAACCAAAATAAAGTATCGCGAAGACATGCTCTCCTATAAGTGAACACTCACCCCAAGAGTTCCCAGGTAAGAGTGACTGGTCCGATTATGTGGATTTGTACGAACACTCTAGCCTTAGACAGAAAACTCAGGGTACAGGCATTCACTCTTCCAGTTTGCACGTGTTCACATTATTTAGACCCAAACTTTGACGAGATTTTGAAAACTCAATAGGCACCAAGCCAAAAATGAGTCATACTGGAAGGGTTCAAAACCTTATAACAGAGGGTTCAAAACCTAGTAATCAATCATCCTAGAACGGATGATTAATTTTCGAAGCAGATTCGGATTTCTTTTTTTTTTAATTCTAAACGCAAATCAACTTGCGTTGGGGTCCTAGAAAATTATAGTCTAGGTCGAAATTTTACTAATAACCTAATTCCCTATAACCATTGGCTCTGATACCAACTCTTCTGTCACACCCCGACCACGTAAAACAACAAACCATGGCGAAAACGTCGGGGAGTGTTGTAACAAAATTATTGTTTCAAACCATGGATACAAAGAGTTTCGTTTTATTAAATATTAAACATTGTCTTAAGTTAAACAAACAAGTCAAACACAGTCTAATATCGTCATTAATTCACTAAGGCCTCGTCCGGTCCCAAGTGAGCATGCATCCTATTTGCAATCAACACTAAGCAACTTCACCTGAAACATATGTAAAAACAAAGTCAGCAAAGATATGCTGGCGAGTACATAGGGTTTTGAGAGTGTCGGATTCATGGCTAGTTTACATGTTGCAATACTCAATTAAAAACCTTGTTTTGAAAAGTATTGTATTGCGGCATAACTAACCAACTCAAATCAAGTTGGTTATAGTGTATAAAATCTCGTAGCCATGATTTTTAACCCAAAATATATATTTAATAAAATCTCGTTAATAAAACTCGTATAGTTTATATCGTTTCGAAAACCTCGTTTGTGTGACATCGCTTCCAATTGTTTACCCAAATCGTTTAATTCGTTAAACATCACTTTAGCCGTTTAAATCATTCTCGTTTTAGATCGTGAAACTACTTTTGGTCGTCTCGCTAATAATATTCAAACCTTTGTGACTCGTCTATTGTTCAACTCGTTTTCGCATTAACAAACCTCCAAAGGGTAAGTTAACAATCATCAGATTCAGTCGTTAACCACCTAACCCACACATAACCATGGGTCCGGTCTGATAACGGGATTTGTCGGATCCTATGGTACCATAACCTACTACTGGTCGGTTTGGCCGAAATTAATGAATGCCATTCGTTATGTAATTACAACCAACAAGCTTGTTCACATTATCGAAATCGTTATTAGTTTGGTATAAACCATCTTACTCGTTTTGAAACCATCGTTAAAACATCAAAATCGTTTTGATACATATGAATCACCCCAAAACAATTGAAAATAGTAAAAGGGGGGAACTATGTACTCACCTTCGGGTGCGTTTTTAAATGTTAACACAATCCCTCAAATTGTTTATCCGCCCTAAATTAAATAAGAATGATTTTTAATAATCAAAAACCTCACTTTGACATGCAAAATACTACTTATGTCATTTCTGTTTGAATATATATGAAACTGGACTGTTTTTCGGACATTTAAATAAAATAGTTAACTTATTCCAAAAATTCCCAAATTTTTACAGAATGTCTTAAACAATCCAAATATTATTGTGTAAAAATATCCGGGTCTAGTTCATTAGCAATATTTTATAAAAATTCATTGTCCCGACTGTAATCAGATTTGCTACTTTCTGATCGCAGTCTACGGAATAATTCACTAAAAATGAATCGTAAGTCCGATTTATGATATTCCAGTGAGAGTATTACAAATACATCGGTGGTCATTTACAGTACAAATTTCATGATCTAACTTTACACAGAATTCAAGTTATGACTGAAAACAGGACGCATATTTTCAACAGGAAAATGCAGCTCCAGCTGCTGTTACGAAAAGACCCTTTAAAAATAGACTCGAGAAAATCAGTTTTTTATTAAGTTAAGATCTGGTTACAGCCAGTTAAAGGCGGCTGAATTATGCAGACTAGCATGCTTTTTGTAGTATAAGTGCCATTAAAAAGTACACTTACGACTACCATTCATTCTAATAATGATTTATCTCATAAAATAAGTTATTTACAGCAGATTAACACTAATATATATCAGATTTATCATGCATTATCATATTTCATCATCATTTTAACACTACCTTATCATATGTTAGATGATGTTCAAGACTTTGTTTAAGTTTCTTTAGAGTTCCTATCTTTTTGATCTTTAAACATCATTAACCACACAACAATCATGTAAAATGCAAGGATCTAAGTGCTTACCACTAGCACAAGGCTAGGGGAGTCCGTGCGTAGAAAAGTGGTGGATAAAAGAAAACGAGAGCGGTCCTTGAGCTTCCGAGTGCACCAAGCTTACTTGTTCGGTCTCTAGCACCTTTGTGTATGTATGGTTTGCTAGAAAAAGGCTTGAAGGTGGGTGTATGGTGGTGTGATGGTGGTTGCCGAACCAAAGGGAAGAGGAGGGAGTTGGTGTTTGTTGTTAGAAGTTGTGAAGTGTTGAAGTGAAAATGTGAAGGATCTCATGGTTCTTATAACAATAGCAATGTCTAATGGGTATTATGTTGCCTAAAGAATGGACAAAATCAAATAAAATATCACAACAAAATCATGGGTAGGCCACCCTTGTTGGGGCCGTAGGTGGGGGGGGGGGGGTGTATAGAGTTGGATGGTAACTAGTAGTTAGGAGAACTAGTTTAGTTTCAAGTATAAAGTTAGGTGTTATGAGTGTTATTAAATATATAATGTGTTAGGGTGTTCGGGGACCTGATTAAAATAAAATTTTAAACATAACAGAATATTTGTGGGATTTAAATATTATCTGGGCGGTCACCAACGTTCGTTTCGCTATTTTGTCGTAATTAGTTCTTTAGTTCAAATAAACATGTTTTCGCCATACCGAATCCTTCGAAAGTTATTTCTAAGTTATGTAAGGGATATTTAGGGTATGTTTGGCTTACGTCACAGTTCCGGAGTGTACGTCGCGTTAAACTGATTGTGTTTAAGCACCAGTTTGCGTATAACCTTCCAGAAAGTGATTTAAAGCTTGAAATCGAATGAATCAAATTGTAAAATCATTAAACACAATTGCACACATAATATCACCAAAACACATATAATAACACCAAAGCATATTGTTTTATAGATAACTGACATTGTTTTACATTGTACATCGATCACAGAGCACAGTTGTCACAACAATGGTAATTCATATAACATCCCAGTCGATTATCATCATACATACACATAGTAGGTGGTTAGTTCATTTGTACATTCACATTACAAGTTCATTCCTCACAAGACACGTTGCAATTAACATTCTGTGTAATTTCGTTTCGGGCACACACCCGACGGTGCGACCCAATCCCTCATAACTTATTATGAAAAATGCGGCCCAATACACAAGCCCAATTGTTCAGGTCCAGCGAAGTATTCGGCCCAATTCTGAATGTACAGCCCAAATGTTTAAACAGTTTTCATGCGACCCATTTACTAGTTTCGTGTTTGACCCAACCAACGCAACCCGGCCCAATAGCCCAGTCCAGTGTGCGTTCCAAACAAGCCCACTTAGACTGTGCGACTGATCCCCATTCGTGCCCAGTTTTCACGTATATATATGTGAGGCCCGATACCTTTTGTTCAGCCCAAAAAAAACGGTGCAACCCAATCTGTTTAGGGGCCTCCTACCCGATCCCAACAACACAATCTTTTTCTCTATTCGTTCAACTAGATCAATCATCGTCATTATTATTAAACACCCTAACATATGATTATTAATCATCAAACTAACATTCCGTAATCGATTTATGAATAACCAACCTTATTAATCTTTGAATGCATGCTTTAACAAATACATTCCATTAATAATTCTATGCCATCAATCCGTATCACACATTGTTATAGACCACGTCTAGTGTTTGATAACGTCTACTCCTACCTCTCAATTGTTATACTACATCTCATATCAATCAGTTACGTTACACATAGCCGAGCGAGATTACACAAAGGTTAACTAAACATATTCACACTTTCATAAACAAAATGGATTATTATCTAGTAGCATATCGATCCACAAGCATGTTTGCAACAAATACATCACGTAATTAATCCATTGATCCTCAACTAGTATTTATGAATAATAAAACATCCACTGACCTGATTGTGAAATATAAGAGGGGTGGGATTTCGACCAAGGTGGGCTGCCGTCAAGGATAGGATGGTAAGGGAAGATAGTAGGGTTTGTTATTTTATTATTATTATTTTTTTGTGATTGTGAGGGATACATGAAGATTACGTATAATCTAAATAGTGAGCCGATTACCTAAACAAGTGGGCCGATCCCCCACTTTGAGTTTTATAACTATTTTTGGGCTTCAAAGAAACTGGACCTATTTCATGTGTTGGACATTAGCACATGGCTACTTTGTTGAGCCAAGAGATAACTGGCCGACATCATCATCACATGCCATTTAAATATTAGCTGCTTGAATGGACAAAACAATTCTAATTGGGCCGCTAATTGAAGAGGCCAGTTATTATTTTCAAGGGCCGACATACAAGATATTGAAAGCTGTTAAATGATTGGGCCACTAGTATTAGTTACATGACAAAACATTTCATAGACATCATGTAACACCCGACGTAACAATACTTAATCATCCAAATAGACTACACATTACACTACGTAAAACAAATTGTAAAACAAGATCGTAACCCAAGTGATACGTAGGAGAAAGACCTGGAAATCTTGAGTTGTCACACATTTGATGTATCAATTCTTACGATTGAAGAGGGTATATTTGAAGTGAAATCGACTGCGGGTGACACACATCTTGGAGGTGAAGAGTTTGATAACCGAATGGTGAATCCTTTTGTTCAAGAGTTTAACAGAAAACACAAAATATAATCATTTTGATGACCAGATTTGACTATCCAAACAACTCCATTAGATTTACAGGTCTAACTCCAACATCACGAACTATGCCTTTTTGAGCGCGAATCACAACTCGGGCCGTCGTTCACACGGGCACGAAAGACCCGACACTAGCAGATCTGACTAGAAAAGCAGAACCACGGCCTACTCCAGTCAACGGTATCCTTTCCACTACCTAAACTATTCCATCACGCACACACATATCATATATTTATCAAGGAACAAGATTGTTAATCGAATAAATTAAACAAAGGCATCAGTCCTTACCTCGAGTGCCAAACGGCCGTCGTTCGAGAGCATGACCTGACCTACCACATGTTGCCGTTTTCAAGACCATGCCCCACTATGGTCTTCAAACTGTTGCGACCGCCAAACACCAGCACCCCACTAATTTTGAAAGAAATAATTTTCACTACTAGTGAAGGTAAATTTCTTTTTTGCTTTTATTTTAAAGGCAAAACTATCATATATTATGTAAAGGCTGAATGTTTAAATAATAGTTTATTTTGTAGATATATGACACCAATGTCTGACTTGAAGCAACCACATATGCAGGTGACTTGTGTTTTTTCTTTCATGATGATTTGTGCACATATAATTTAGATTACTATTTGATATATTTTGATTGTCTACTTGTTTACAGTTCAGTATGCCCATGCAAGTTGCTCTTGGAAATGAGACAGGAAATCAATCGCAACATAGAAGTCCTCGTCAATCAATGCCTCAAGGGTATCAAATCCCAGTGGGATCAGTGCCAGCTGTACTGATGCGTGTGAAGTGTGTATATAAGTTTAAGTATATTTTAAGCCCTTTTACACTTTTTAGCCAAGTTTTAAATTTATAAAACACGATATTTACTAACACTAAACACACATATGGGCAAGTGCACCCATTGTGAGCGTAGTATAGTGTTGGTAAGATACCGAAATCGTCCAAGGACACAAGTGCTTTTAGTACCGGTTTATCCTCAACGTCTAATCAAATCAAAAGTTTAGAAAAAGGTTTTAAACTAGAAAAATAAAAACTAACTAAAATGCTGAAAAATAAAAATAAAAGTAAAAACAGATAGACAAGATGAATCACTTGGCTCCGACTCGTGTTTAGTGTAACCTTTGATTATTTCCGCACTTTTGCACTTTTTAAGAGATTATCTTAGTTATTGTAGCAGGCCCCTCTTTTGAAGGTGATGTTACCCTCAAACCCAGTAGTTTGAGTCAGCAAGGATACAATCCTAAAGGGTCGGATTATTGAAAGATAATTAATTAAGTTATTAATGCGTATTGTGGTAGGCCCCTCTTTTGAAGGTGACGTTACCCTCGGCTAAGTAGTCTGAGTCAGCAGGGATACAGCCCTAAGTAGCCGGGTTAAAGTATTAATTGTAGCTTACATATGAGGGGATCAAAGAGTTTGGACCCCCGCCATCCAATACCGGTGGGTATTGAAGGAAGTCCTACTAAATTTGACCCAGGTCCTTGCAGGATCTATACACTGAACAAGGCAAGACTCTTACCAAACCGTTCCCTTAACCCCCGACCAGGTAGCCAACATACCTCCATATAGACCGTGGAGATATGAATGGTGAAAATCTTTTTATTTTATATAGACAATAAAATAATGCCAAGACACCATGGAAAAACGATAAGGAAGAATCACCTTCAACATAAGAAACTAGTTATTAAAGTCATTAATACATAACTAAGTAAAAAGTGCGAAAAGATTAAAAATAAAAAGTATTACACTAGACACTTGTCTTCACCAAGTGATGTAAGAGACTTAGGGAAACATGGCCTTTGATTGTCAAGAACTCTTACGATCAATCTTGGATCCCGAGATGACTCACACACTCTATGATGGACATTGGATGATGGTGGTGGATGATGGTGTTATGATGGTGGTGGGTGGTGGGTGAAGTGTGAGAGAGGTGGTGTGCTAAGGGATGGTTTGAAAATGATCCAAGCACCCTTATTTATAGCCTGAACAGTAGCTCGGGCATGTGCCCATGTCCAGTGGTGTCACACCCCCAAAATCCACCATGCGGGGTATCACCGCTTGGAGGCGTGACATGACCAGGATCGAGCCAGCAATCATATTGAGCAACGTAATCTTAGTAAGTAAAACCAATCACAATACAATTGGTGACCATATGACAGTAACCAGTTTTAAGTTAACAGCGGAAGCATAAAACGGAAGTTCAAAACATAAATTTATAGTTCATAAGTTTAATGTCCAAAACATAGTTTATAAAGTTCAATTATTAAGTACGGGACATAATAGTCCGTACACCACAACGACTTCTTCCTCGTGAAAGCTCCAAGCGTTTAGCGACCTGTAAGGCATGTAACAACGAGTCAACAACAAAGTTGAGTGAATTCACAGTTGGTTGTTTAGTTATAGCATTCATTTCGTAAATCATCTGTTCGTTTTGTAAACCATGTATCGTATAAATTTGTATCGCGGTCTTCCTGACATGTTTGCGAAGATTAGTGGGGGCTTCCCATGTGTTACTAGACCATGCGTATCGACTGCTACGAAAATGTAAGAGGTGCCCTAAGTCAATGTGTATCAGCATTGACACTTTGCCCATAGTCCATTAGTACACACCCGTCCGACTGGCACGGTGTGAGGTTTGTTAAACCTAATAGCGCTATTAACTAGTGACCCGCTCGCCATAGGCCTCGGCGATTAAGTCGATAAATGAGGGGCTTCAATTGATAGAGTTGATGGTCTTATGGTCGTGTACGTAGGCTTTACGTACGTGCCCTTCAATCCGAGGACAGTAGTTAGTAGTTTAATAGTAATGATAGTTCGAGTAGTCATTCAATCCCATTCCCAACCCACCGGGAATCCCATGCCTTGGAAAGAGTGTGAAGTCACCTTGGTTGCTCGGTTTGACTCTCAAATATAGCTAATAGTCAAGGTCGGTCAATCACGCCCTAGTATGATTACCACTTAGTTTATTAGTGATTTCAAATAGAACACAAAGTTCCTACACGTATCTATCACATAACATGCATCACTTTAACGGTTCATGTCCATATAACCTTCCCATCTATTCCCCACTCATAGACAAACATACAACATTGCACATAACACTTTTATTGTCATATAACATGTTATATCATTCTCGGATAACCTACCCGACATTTAGACACGCAAATCACTACTTATGTCGTTTCAACTTTTATATTCAAAACTGGGCTGTTTTCGGGGATTTTAATAAAATAGTTAACTTGTTTCAAAAATTCCTAAATTTTTACAGAAGGTCTTAAACGATCCAAATATTATTTTATAAAAATATCGGGGTCCAGTTCATCACCAATATTTTATAAAAAATTCATTTTCCGGACTGAACTCAGATTTATCTTTTTCTGACTGCAGTTCACGGAATAATTTATTAAAAATTCGTTGAGGAATAATTTACGAAATTCAAGTGGGGTAATTACAAATACATCAGTTGTCATCTACTGTACAAATTTCATGGGCTGATTCAACACAGAACTCAAGTTATGACTAAAAACATAACACCTATTTTCAGCAGCAAAAATGCAGCTTGAGCTGCTGTTACGAAATGACCCTTTAAAAATAGTAAACGTAGTCCAAAAAATTATGATTCCAGTGCCATTAGAACCGTGTTTCATAATACATAAATCTAGAGTTCAGAAAACACATTTTTCGCTTTATTAAGGTTCGGTTACAGCCAACTGAAGTTGGTTGAAATCATCAAGCAGCTTTCTGTTTTTCAGCTTTTACATTCTAATGCGAGTTAGATTGGTTCCGTTAACATGCATAATGGTCAACAACATTTCTAGTTCTCAATATTAACAAGTAAACAGCAAGAAATCAGTAACATCCCAAGACAACATCATACTAACATAATTTCATCATGTTTCATCTTCTTGTTTAAACCCTTTTTAGTGTTCGCGTAGATCTAACATATTACATCTTTTAATCATGAAAGAAGATGAACAAAAGTGACATGAGGAACTTACTACTAGCTTAAAGCTAGGGATGATTCTAGTGATGAAAATGTAGAGAGAAGATGATGAAAAAGACTAGAACAAAGCTCCTTAGAAAGTCCTTCAACTTGCAACCTCCATGAATGAACTTCAAGCTTTGAATGGAACTTGATGATGGATGTTTATGGTTGTGAAGTGGTGGTGATGGTGGCTGCTATGGAGGGCCGAAAATGAGAGAGAGAAGTGAGGTGAGAGAGTGATCTTTGGGAAGGTAAGATGAAGATATCAAGAGATTTCATGGTCTAGTAATCATACTTATAAGATTTGCAATATCTTGGCAAGATATGCAAGTAACCACCCTACACAAAAATATAGCCATAAAATCTTGTAGTAGGATATGGTGAAGATTTTGGGTGGGGTCCATTGGGACCGAAAATCGGTTGGGGGGGCGGGGTTTAGTGTAACATTTCAACTAAATGGTAAATAGGTAGTTAAATTGTAAGTAATGTGGTGATATGTTGTTAGTTATAAGGTTTCTAGTGGTTGTTATGGCAAACGGGGATCATGGCTAGCCAAAAATAGTAAAACACTGTGTTTGAAAAATATTTGGTGTCTCGGGTAATGTCCGGTTGTTCGGTCGGATACTGTTCCATTAAAGTGTTTAATTATTCCGTAAAGTGTCTTATATATATATTTTTGTAACACTTTTAATTCCTAACACTCAGGAAAGCATACCAGACTATTTAGTAATTTTTCTGTATACTACTAGTATGCTAACACGCACATGTACGTATAACACAGTAATCAGAGAGCAGTTAAATGATTCAGCACAGTCATCAAGCACTTTAATTATCACTAATAAACTGTACGGAATAATTCAGCACAGCCATCAAGCACTTTAATTTTTCTGTATACTACTAGTATGCTAACACGCACATGTACGTATAACACAGTAATCAGAGAGCAGTTAAATGATTCAGCACAGTCATCAAGTACTTTAATTATCACTAATAAACTGTACGGAATACATGTAAATTGAGGGTTGTCACATTCTCCCCCTGTTAAGAGAATTTCGTCCCGAAATTTAGCGCGTGGTTACTGAGGAAGCTAGTTAAGTTGTGTTGTTTTCCTGATTTTCTTGGGGTGTCACATCATCCCCCCGTTGATTTGGAATTTCGTCCCGAAATTCTGCAGTAGCTTCAGCCTCAGTAGTGGTTGCGTTTTTCTTAAACAGTTGGGGATACTTGAGTTTCATTTGGTCTTCTCGTTCCCAGGTATACTCTGGGCACGACGAGCATTCCAACGAACTCGGACCAGAGGTATCCTAGTACGCTTGAGGATCTTAACATCTCGATCCGTAATCTCTACTGGTTCCTCGACGAATCGCAACTGATCGTCGATAGTGAGCTCCTTCAAAGGAACTATGAAGGTCGCATCTGACAGACACTTCTTCAGATTTGACACATGGAAAACATTGTGAACTCCGCTGAGTTCTTCAGGTAGATTCAACCTGTAGGCGACTTTGCCAATTTTCTCAATGATCTCGAACGGTCCGACATAACGCGGATTGAGCTTGCCTCGTTTGCCAAAGCGGACTACACCTTTCCAAGGTGAGACTTTGAGTAGCACTCGATCCCCAACTTGGAACTCGAGTGGTTTTCTTCCTATATCAGCATAGCTTTTCTAACGGTCACGAGCTGCCGCCATTCGTTGTCGTATCTGAGCAATTATCTCGGTGGTATCTACCACAAGTTTTGGGCCAGTGATTTGGCTGTCACCAACTTCTGCCCAACAGAGAGGTGATCGGCATTTGCGTCCGTACAATGCCTCGAACGGAGCGGCTTGGATGCTAGTGTGGTAGCTGTTGTTATACGAAAACTCCACTAACGGGAGGTGCTTTTCCCAGCCATTACCAAAATCGATTACACATGCCCTAAGCATGTCTTCAAGGGTCTGGATGGTGTGTTCAGATTGCCCATCCGTCTATGGGTGATAAGCGGTGCTCATATCTAAACGTGAGCCAAAAGACTTGTGCATGGCTTGCCACAGCTCAGAAGTAAAACGCGCGTCACGATCAGAAATGATGGAGGTTGGCACTCCATGCCTTGATACTATTTCCTTTAGATAGATGTCGGTTAGGGTAGAAAACTTATCCGTTTCCTTGATAGCCAGAAAATGTGCGGACTTTGTGAGTCGTTCCACGATTACCCAAATAGTATCATTTCTACGTTGAGATCTAGGCAGGCCAGTAACAAAATCCATGGAAATTTTTTCCCATTTCCATTGTGGTATCTCTGGTTGTTGGAGTAGGCTTGAGGGTTTCTGATATTCAGTCTTGACTCTCACACAAGTCAAACATTTGCTAACGTAAGTTGCTATGTGGGCTTTCATGCCCGGCCACCAATACGTAGTGTTGAGGTCGTGGTACATTTTATCCGAACCAGGATGTACCGAATAACGAGACTTGTGTGCTTCATCCATCACAAGCTCGCGTAAGTTTCCATAAAGTGGAACCCAAATACGCCCTGTTACATAGTAGGCGACGTCTTCCTTTTGTTCTAGCCGCTGCCTCGATCCTCGTAGGGACTCAGCCCTGATGTTCTCTGCTTTCAATGCTTCCATCTGAGCATCGCGAATCTGAGCAGGGAGGTTGGATTGGATGGTAAGTTGTAAAGCACGTACACGCTTAGGTATAGTATCCTTTCGACTGAGGGCGTCGGCCACAACATTGGCCTTGCCCGGATGATATTTGATAGAGCATTCATAATCGTTCAAGAGCTCAACCCATCGGCGTTGATGCATGTTTAACTCCTTTTGCTTGAAGATATGCTCGAGACTCCTGTGATCGGTGTAAATGGTGCACTTGGTACCGTACAGGTAATGTCTCCATATCTTAAGTGCGAAAACGACTGCTCCCAATTCCAAGTCGTGCGTAGTGTAATTTCTTTCATGAACTTTGAGTTGGCGTGATGCGTAAGCAATGACCTTGTCACGTTGCATCAACACGCAACCAAGTCCTTGGATGGAAGCGTCGCAATAAACCACAAAATCATCTGTGCCTTCAGGCAATGAGAGGATAGGCGCGCTACAAAGTCTATCTTTCAAGTGCTGAAATGCGGACTCCTGTTCATCACCCCAATGATAGGTGACACCCTTCTGAGTCAGTGAAGTGAGAGGTTGCGCAATCCTTGAGAAATCTTTGATAAATCGTCTGTAGTAGCCCGCCAGACCCAAGAATTAGCGGATTTCTGTTGGTGTGCGGGGTGCAGGCCAGTTCTTGATCGAGTCAACCTTGGATGGATCAACATGAATCCCATCCTCATTCACTACGTGGCCTAGAAAGTGGACTTCGCGAAGCCAGAAGTCACATTTCGAAAACTTGGCATACAGTTGCTCAGCTCGAAGAAGTTCCAGCATAAGTTGTAGATGCTGCTCGTGTTCCTCCTGACTCTTAGAATAGATCAGGATATCGTCGATGAAAACAATAACGAACTTATCCAGGTAAGGTTTGCATACTCGGTTCATGAGATCCATGAAGACTGCGGGTGCATTCATCAATCCGAAAGGCATAACCAGAAACTCGCAATGGCCGTAACGAGTTCTGAATGCTGTTTTAGAGACGTCCTCATCTCGGACTCTCAGCTGATGGTACCCTGATCTCAAATCAATTTTAGAGTAATAGCTCGGCCCTTGTAGCTGGTCGAACAGGTCATCAATACGTGGGAGAGGATAGCGATTCTTCACGGTCACCTTGTTGAGTTCGCGGTAATCTATGCACATACGGAAGGTACCGTCCTTCTTCTTCACGAATAGTACTGGAACTCCCCAGGGCGAAGAGCTACGACGAATAAAACCTTTTTCCAAAAGTTCTTGTAATTGCTTGGACAGTTCTTCCAGTTCGGTTGGGGCTAAGCGATAAGGTGCTCGAGCTATGGGCGCCGCTCCAGGGGCTAGCTCGATTTGAAATTCAACTTGGCGATGAGGCGGAAGACCAGGTAATTCCTCAGGGAATACCTCGGGAAAATGACGCACAATAGGAATGTCTTCAATTCTCTTCTCTTCCGTTGACGTGTCAGTAACGAGTGCTAAAATGGCAGTGTAGCCCTTTCGCAAACACTTCTGGGCCTTAAGGAAAGAGATGATGCCTACGACTGCACCCCTCTTGTCTCCTTGAATCACGAGGGGTTCTTTACCAGAACGAGGAATGCGGACGATTTTCTCTTTGCAAAGAATTTCCGCTTGTTGATGAGATAACCAATCCATCCCAATAACAACGTCAAAACTACCCAGAACGATAGGAATAAGATCGATAGAGAAGGTTTGACCAGCTAAGACAAGGTCACAGCCCTTAACTATGTGCGTGGCCTCGAGACTTCTACCGTTTGCTAGCTCTACCGTGTGTTTGGAGTTCAAAAGTGTTGGAGTGCGCTTAAGCATTTCGCTAACTTTTAAGGACACATAACTAGTGTCGGCACCCGAATCAAATAAAACAGTAACAAAGAAATCATCCAGAAGAAACTTACCCATCACTACGTTAGGATCATTCCTTGCTTCACCCTGACCAATCACGAACACTCGAACCCTGGCACCGTTGCCATCATTGTTTCCTCCATTATTGCCCCCGTTATTGTTCTTGTTTCCCTGGTTGTTGTTGTTGTTCTGATTCTGGTTAAGCTGGGGACAGTTCTTCTTAAAGTGGCCTTCAGCGCCACACTGAAAGCATCCCCTGTTGCCCTGTTGCTGTTGCTGATTCTGCGGTGCTTGCTGTTGCTGCTGGCGATTCTGATTTGCAGGCCGTGAGCTCCTGCAATCCTTGGCTTCATGACCCATCTTGAGACACCTCTGACAACGTCCCTTGTTGCACTGACCACTATGGTGTCTGTTGCATTTGTTGCACTTCGGGTGGTTTCCTCGATACCCACTCTGTCCTTGATTACCAGAGGATTGCTGACCAGGACCTTGGGTAGTCATCAGTCTTTCGCTGCTGAGACTGACCCGAAGCAGAACCCTTACTGGAGTTTCCGTCCCATTTTCGCTTGTTGTCGGTAAGTGCATCAGAAGTAGCTGTGGCACTGATTCGTTTGGGCAGCCTGTTTTGCTCCACCGCCTGGTCAGTGAGTCGATGGGCCAACTTGATGATTTGCTGTATGGTACCCAGATTGGCTGAAGTCACGTGACTTTGAATCTCTGGTACAAGGCCCTTGAGATACAGCTCAATTCGTTTGATGGGAGGGTCCACCATAGTTGGACACAGGATGGCCAGCTCGTTTGACCTCTTAGTATACGTCTCAATCTCAGACCCCGCCATTTTCAGATTGAAAAATTCCACTTCTAGCTTGTGGATGTCATCCCGACTACAGTATTCTTCTTTGATCAGTTCCTTGAAACCATTCCAGGGTGTGGCATTAGTAACTGCCAGTCCTAGTAGTTGAACATGTGCCTTCCACCAGGTTAACGCAGCTCCTTCAAGTGTTCCGGTAGCATATTTCACCCTACGGTCTTCGGGGCATTCGCACATCTCGAAAACTGACTCAAGCTTTTCAAACCAGTGAAGAAGGCCTACTGCTCCTTCTGTACCACTGAAAGTAGTAGGTCGGCAGTCCATGAACGTTTTGAATGTGCACACAGGATTTTGAGCATGTTGACCTGTGACGCGAGAATAAAAGACAAGATTAAGCACGTGGGTTGGTTTGCGAAGGTAGGATCTAAACGCCCTAAGGTGAGTTGGTATGGCAGGTTATACCTCCTGCAGGGTTAGCTGCGAGTGCCTCAGCGACTCGTTCGTTGATCAAAGCCGTCAACTGGGCTTGATTGAGGTTGATACGTCCTCCGCGTCCGCTCATGATCTTCATAATGAAGCAACGTAAGTGAGAAAAGTGTCGCGAAAGTGCGTAAGTGTGGGACGACAGTAGAGAGTAAGCACACAGGGTTCAAATAGAAATTATCACGTTAACTAATGCACAGTGTGAATTATCTAACCGACAGTATAACATAAATCATAACACCTATTGTGTTGAGTCTTGCACGTGGAGCGAAGCGTCGTTGTGGATCGTTGAGCACTGTAAAGGTTATAGTCTGGTTTTATCAAAAAGCTTTTCCCTTTTTAAAACCAAGTTCACTATAACCAATGGCTCTGATACCAATCTGTCACACCCCCAATCATATTGAACAACGTAATCTTAGTAAGTAAAACCAATCACAATACAATTGGTGACCATAAGACAGTAACCAGTTTTAAGTTAACAGCGGAAGCATAAAACGGAAGTTCAAAACATAAATTTATAGTTCATAAGTTTAATGTCCAAAACATAGTTTATAAAGTTCAATTATTAAGTACGGGACATAACAGTCCGTACACCACAACGACTTCTTCCTCGTGAAAGCTCCAAGCGTTTAGCGACCTGTAAGGCATGTAACAACGAGTCAACAACAAAGTTGAGTGAATTCACAGTTGGTTGTTTAGTTATAGCATTCGTTTCGTAAATCATCTGTTCGTTTTGTAAACCATGTATCGTATAAATTTGTATCGCGGTCTTCCTGACATGTTTGCGAAGATTAGTGGGGGCTTCCCATGTGTTACTAGACCACGCGTATCGACTGCTACGAAAATGTAAGAGGTGCCCTAAGTCAATGTCTATCAGCATTGACCCTTTGCCCATAGTCCATTAGTACACACCCGTCCGACTGGCACGGTGTGAGGTTTGTTAAACCTAATAGCGCTATTAACTAATGACCCGCTCGCCATAGGCCTCGGCGATTAAGTCGATAAATGAGGGGCTTCAATTGATAGAGTTGATGGTCTTATGGTCGTGTACGTAGGCTTTACGTACGTGCCCTTCAATCCGAGGACAGTAGTAGTAGTTTAATAGTAATGATAGTTCGAGTAGTCATTCAATCCCATTCCCAACCCACCGGGAATCCCATGCCTTGGAAAGAGTGTGAACTCACCTTGGTTGCTCGGTTTGACTCCTAAATATAGCTAATAGTCAAGGTCGGTCAATCACGCCCTAGTATGATTACCACTTAGTTTATTAGTGATTTCAAATAGAACACAAAGTTCCTACACGTATCTATCACATAACATGCATCACTTTAACGGTTCATGCCCATATAACCTTCCCATCTATTCCCCATACATAGACAAACATACAACATTGCACATAACACTTTTATTTTCATATAACATGTTATATCATTCTCGGATAACCTACCCGACATTTAGACACGCAAATCACTACTTATGTCGTTTCAGCTTATATATTCGAAATTCGGCTGTTTTCGGGGATTTTAATAAAATAGTTAACTTGTTTCAAAAATTCCAAAATTTTTACAGAAGGTCTTAAACGATCCATATATTATTGAATAAAAATCTCGGGGTCCAGTTCGTCACCAATAATTTATAAAAATTCATTTTCCGGACTGAACTCAGATTTATCTTTTTCTGACTGCAGTCCATGGAATAATTTATTAAAAATTCGTTGAGAGTCTGATTTACTAAATTCCAGTGGGGTAATTACAAATACATCAGTTGTCATCTACTGTACAAATTTCAAGGGCTGATTCAACACAGAACTCAAGTTATGACTAAAAACATAACACCTATTTTCAGCAGCAAAAATGCAGCTTGAGCTGCTGTTACGAAATGACCCTTTTAAAATAGTAAACGTAGTCCAAAAAATTATGATTCCAGTGCCATTAGAACCGTATTTCATAATACATAAATCTAGAGTTCAGAAAACACATTTTTCGCTTTATTAGGGTTCGGTTACAGCCAACTGAAGTTGGCTGAAATCAGCAAGCAGCTTTCTGTTTTTCAGCTTTTACATTCTAATGCGAGTTAGATTGGTTCCGTTAACATGCATAATGGTCAACAACATTTCTAGTTCTCAATATTAACAAGTAAACAGCAAGAAATCAGTAACATCCCAAGACAACATCATACTAACATAATTTCATCATGTTTCATCTTCTTGTTTAAACCCTTTTTAGTGTTCGCGTAGATCTAACATATTACATCTTTTAATCATGAAACAAGATGAACAAAAGTGACATGAGGAACTTACTACTAGCTTAAAGCTAGGGATGATTCTAGTGATGAAAATGTAGAGAGAAGATGATGAAAAAGACTAGAACAAAGCTCCTTAGAAAGTCCTTCAACTTGCAACCTCCATGAATGAACTTCAAGCTTTGAATGGAACTTGATGATGGATGTTTATGGTTGTGAAGTGGTGGTGATGGTGGCTTCTATGGAGGGCCTAAAATGAGAGAGAGAAGTGAGGTGAGAGAGTGATCTTCGGGAAGGTAAGATGAAGATATCAAGATATTTCATGGTCTAGTAATCATACTTATAAGATTTGCAATATCTTGGCAAGATATGCAAGTAACCACCCTACACAAAAATATAGCCATAAAATCTTGTAGTAGGATATGGTGAAGATTTTGGGTGGGGTCCATTGGGACCGAAAATCGGTTGGGGGGGGGGGGGGTTAGTGTAACATTTCAACTAAATGGTAAATAGATAGTTAAATTGTAAGTAATGTGGTGATATGTTGTTAGTTATAAGGTTTCTAGTGGTTGTTATGGCAAACGGGGATCATGGCTAGCCAAAAATAGTAAAACACTGTGTTTGACAAATATTTGGTGTCTCGGGTAATGTCTGGTTGTTCGATCGGATACTGTTCCATTAAAGTGTTTCATTATTCCGTAAAGTGTCTTATATATATATTTTTGTAACACTTTTAATTCCTAACACTCAGGAAAGCATACCAGACTATTTAGTAATTTTTCTGTATACTACTAGTATGCTAACACGCACATGTACGTATAACACAGTAATCAGAGAGCAGTTAAATGATTCAGCACAGTCATCAAGCACTTTAATTATCACTAATAAACTGTACGAAATACATGTAAATTGAGGGTTGTCACAAGTGGGCATGGCCCCGTGTCCATCCTCTTCTTTGTCTTCATTAATTGCAGTTTGTCTGCATTAGTTGACCACGACCCCGTGTCCGCTGGGCACGTCCCCGTGTGCAGAATCATATCTGTACTATCAAGATTTGCCTGGATTCTGCGAATCTTATAGTTGACCATGGCCCCGTGTCCGCTGAGCACGGACCCGTGGTGGGCAATGGAAGCTTCTATAGCTTTGTCTTTTATGCTGGCACTTGGGCACGCCCCCGTGTTCACTGAGCACGGGGCGTGTTCAGCCTTCTGTTCTCTTGTTTTGCTTGGGAAGATGCTGTTGGGGAGGTCGGGCATGCCACGTTTGTTCCTTTTCTTGTATTTATGTTAGATTTAGCTGCCTTTTTGCTTCTTTTGTTAATTTGAGCTCATTTAATCCTGAAAATACAAAAGGAAGACAAAAGCACACTTTTTCCAACATTAGTACTAAAAAGGGTTAGTTTTATGCCACAATTGATGTAATTTATATGTTGCATTTTGCACACATCAAATACCCCCACACTTGAATCTTTGCTTGTCCTCAAGCAAAACTCTTTAAAATGTGGCTTTACACTCCCAAATGGAATGGGTAGAAGAGAAGGTTTTTGGGCTTGTCATAGAGTGTCGGGATTTCCAAAATTCTTTATTAAGTTTTTATTTTTATTTATTTACAATCCTATTGGTCATGATTTATTTAAAACATTACATAAGATAAATTACTTATTAGGGCATAACATGCCTTTTTTAGAATTCCATTTATATACAAGTTCACATACCTCACGGGGGATCACTCAACACTTGGCCGAAGATGTATTTTAGTGAATCACTCGAGATCGGCATGGAACTTACTTCTACCATAGGCTTGCCAAGCAATCAATCCTCCTCCTTTTTAACTATATACCTTTGTAAATATCAAGAGGACTTTTGGGGTGAAGGGTTAGGCTTGGGTTAACGGTAGGTGGTTGGGTTAGTGGTTAGTAGAAAAGGGTGAAAAAGCGTAAAAAGCGTCGGTTTTCGTAAGACCTTATTTTTTATATGGATGAAGCCATTATTCAAACAAAGTTATTTTTGATGAACTTGCTTGTTTATTTCTTTTACTTCATCATAAACACTTTTCTCTCTCTCTTTTTTTTTTTGAAAAGTTATACGAAAAACCGAGCCTGTTACTAAAACAAAGGGTTAAAAATAAAAAGGTTTTGGTGGGTGAAAGGGTGTTTGGTTTGGGTTAAGAAATGAAAAGGTTTAGGTTCAAAGGGGTTAACTAGGGGGATTTTGGGTAGGTGGTAAAAAAAATAAATAAATAATGGTGTAGAAATAAAAAGGGTTAGTCTTAATGCCTCCATCATTTACTTACTTGGGTTTAAGTTGGTAAGGACCGGGAATGTATCGTCGTGGCAAGTTCTAGAGTTGTAAGAACCAAGCGGCTATTCACACAAGAAACGAAAAATGAGCATTTAGTTTAAAGATATGTATTTGTATGCTCAATAAAGGCTCAAAACTCACTTTTGTGGGAATGTGTTTTTATGTGATCAAGTATATATAATCAAATTTTAACTAAACTTGTCATGCCTTTTCATAATTTTCTTATGTTGGTTCTTTTTATCACGACGCTATCGGTTGTAAATTTATAAAAATATAACCTTTTTAGAACTTGAAATTCCCAAGTTAAACCTAGACAAGTAAAAAAATGAAAATATTTGAAAACAATTTGGGGTGATTAGCGGTTCCAATAGAGTTTTGTGTAAGGCTTGTAATTAGGACTTGCAAGATTCAAAGTTTTAGCATCCCCCCCACACTTAAATTACACATTGTCCTCAATGTGTCCCAAAAATAAGTTTTTAGGTTGATTGAATGTGTAAAAAGGTGTCAAAAAGTAAAATTTTATGTTACTGGGCGTCTGGACACGGCCCCGTGTTCAGGTGCCAGTAACAAAAAGTTATAAAAAGAAACAGAAGCCTGGACACGAGGGCGTGTTGGGTGGACACGGCCCGTGTCCAGTTTACCTGACCTGGGCATTTTCTGCAGACTGTGCAGCACGGGGCCGTGTTGGGCGGGCACGGCCCGTGCTGAACCTGCTGTAATGAAGAAAATTTGTTGGATGGCCCTGTTTTCGTGCATGGGGTGCTGGTCCAAGTTGTAGGACCGTATTTGACAGTCTAGTGAGTCAATCTGAGCTAGAATCTACTGATTATGCAGCGGAAATACACAATCAGTATGAATCAAAGTAAAAACGTAGTAGAAATGAGTAGAAACAGATGAAGATCACTTTAATACGGTTTTCTCATTAATCTTTCACAAAATAATCGGGCAGCAGTTCGGCTATACTCTTGACATCAACGTGCATAATGAGAAAACGACTGGGGTATATATAGTGGTGACAGGTTCGCTTATATGGACATGTCCGTATAAGCGGACCTCCAACATATAGATCCGCTTTTACGACATGTGTCCATATAAGCAGACCTCATCCACTAACATCACAAAATTACACATTTAACCCCTTTACAATACATAAACAACCTATCTAGACCCTATACATTAACCTAACAAGACTAAGACGTAGGCTTTAGACATAATGCACCAACAAACTCCCCCTTGGATACAGCCGCAGTCTTTAGTCTAGTCTTTGGGTCTTCAGAGAGATTTGAACTTTTCTTCACGCGGTTTAGGCTTCTTCAGTAAAGCCTTCCTAATCTTCTCATTCTCTTTTGCAAATTTCAATCTTTCTTCTTCCTGTTCTTTCATAAACTTTCCTCGCAGCATACGATCACGTTCTTCACGTTCTTTCTTTTCCTTGGCAGCTTTCAACTTCATCTTTTCTTCAAGCTTCCACCACTTTGAATTCCATTTATTATCAGCATTGATGCCTTTTTGAAAACAAATAGTCACAACCTTCTGGAATTGCATAGCTTGTTCCTTATCTTCAGACTGAAAGCGAATCTTATGAATGAACAGACATTCTATATCTTTCGCTGAACAGTTTACAAGCCACATAGGATCATAAACATGTATTTCTCGAGTCTCTTCTCCTTCTCTGTAAGTAATTATGGCTTCGGTTGTAATACAACTATAAACCCAATCCATGAAGCCTTTATAAAAATCTTGTTCCATCTGAGGCATTGGTATTGTTTTCATCGTTCTTGGCGGTTTGATATTCAAAATAGTTTCTTCAACTCCTGTCTCAGGATTAACCCTCTGCACTTTCTTAGGATGCCGTGGCTTCCATTTACGAAACTCTTTCAATGATTCATATTTAATGTAGCCCCACATAGCAGCATCATTCTTTCGAACAGAATTATCCAAACATTTACCCTTCGGTAATTCATCTACATCCCACCATGGTAATGACATGATGTCATATAAACGTTCAAAGTACTGAACTCCGCACTCTCTTCGTATTGCATACGCATTCACTTGAGGTAAGAAACCCCAACTGAGGATATCACCAAGTGACACACTTCTATCACATTGATAATACTTCAAAGGTCTCTTAAACTTTCTCTCGGGACCTTGTCTGAACCATTTCGTTCTATCTTCCTTTTCCATATCTTTTTGAGTACTTTCAAAATTCTTATCTTTTACCGCCTCAGCTACTTTTTGCCTCAATTCTTCTCTATTTTCTTCCGCAATGAACTCCATAATCGTAGGAAACTTAGAAGTATCTTCAACCACATCTTCATCATCTGTCCAATCTTCTACTTCAACTCTGTCATACTTATCAGCCTCTTCAACATACTTATACTTGTATTCAGGTTGTTGATTGATATCAAAAGACTCCAACTCTTCTTTAGAATCAATCTGGAATTCAAGATTCACTGTATGCAACATTTCTCTGTAAACATCCAATCCCAAAAACAACTTTTCAGTCTGTTCAACGATCTGCGTATTACCCGACTCCCCCTTTCCACTTGCTTCCCCTGATTCTTCATTTATAGTGTCGTTCATCAAATCATCAACATTCTGTTCAGAAGAAGCTTCAGTAACTCTCAATCCAGTACCACCTTGAGCGTCGTCATCATCATCAGAACCATGACTACTCGCAGAAAACACTTTCTCATCTTTTTCATCTTTCTCTTCATCCTCATCTTCATCATCTTCATCATCATCTCCAATCAACTCATTCATAGGAGTATTATCTTCAAACAGACCAGAAATAGCAGAAATAGGCTCGGGATTATCAATCACCATAGAAGGTGCTATTGATCTTTCTAACACTGCAGAACTTCCTTCAACACCCTTACCTTTATCTTTCTCTGCCTGACGTTCTGCTCTAAGCTCTTCAAATTGCAGCTCTTCAAATGTTTGTTCTAAAGACATGCCAACTACACTTTCTAATACCCTTTTCAACATATAATTCTCGTGTGCATTTCTAGCCTTGAATGCTCGCAGTTCTTTAATTTGTTCATCACGACGAATACTTTCTTCTTCCAACTCTATAATTCTTACTTTCAAAATATCTATATCTGATTGATCACTGTCAACCTTCTTCATCAATTCTTTGTTATCAACTTCCAACTTCTTTACTTGCATTTCAAGAATTCGTTCACGATCAGAAATCTCTTTGTTCTCAGCAGCTAATTTCTTGTTATCATCCAACACTTCAACCATTTTCTTCTCCAATTTTTTTACTTGATCATCATTTATAAAACCAAAACCTCCAACACCAATATCTTCAAGATTATCAAAAGGAATATGAAGACCTTTGCTAGAAGAACTAGGTGTTATTTGTATTTGTGTGCGAGGTGGTGTTTGAAAAAGTTCTTGTGAGGTGAATAAAGTTTGTTGTGGTGGCGGTGATAGATGTAATGGTGAAAGTTGTCTTGATGGAGTTGGTTGTTTTTGTGGAGAAGATGGTTGTGGTGGAGAGGATGGTTGTGGTGGTGTGGGTTGTTGAAGTGGAGATTGAGTTGGTAATTGTGATGGTGTTGGTTCATGTGGTAGAGTAGGTGATCTTTTGCTTTCTTTTGTTTGTTTCTTCTTTAACACGATCTTCGGAATTTTGATCTTTGGAGTGACTTTGCGAGCTTTTGGAGAAACCACTTTCTTTCTCGTACCAGCTTTCTTTTTTCCTCTTTTAGGAGATTGTGATTGAGAGACATGCTCTGGAGAAGGACTGTAAACATCATCATCATCTTTTTCTTGTCTCTTTCTCTTTCTTAACAACTTTTCTTTTTCTACCTCCTCTTGAATTCTTTTTCGACGTTCAATTTCATCTACAACCTCTTCATCTGAAGAACTTGAGGAACTTGTTGTATCTTTATCCACATCGTCACCCTCAATATCATCAATTGCCTTTCCTTTGCCTTTCTGAGCTTCAACATTTTCTATCTGCTCAGCTTCCACCTCAACAGAAGGTCCTGTTTCTAAAACTTCAGTATCAAACAACAAATTTTCTTCAACATTAAATAGATCATCTTCATCAGTTGCAACTTGTACATCTTCTTCAGGTTCATCAATCAAAGATGTTTGAGCAACTTTCTTTTGTTTCTTCTTAGGTTGCAAAGAAGATCCTTCACCTTCTCGAATAATAGGAGTTGCCATTCTTCGTCTTCTTCCAGTTTCTTTCACATACCACTCATTCTTAATAGTTTTGAAATCTTTGAGAATTTTCAACTCATCAGCATATCTAGCTTCTTTCATTTCCTCTTCATTTCTCCAGTTCTGATGATTAACTGGATCTGGATCAACATATTTAACATCTTTAATAAAACCAAAATGCTCAACAACAAGTGTTGGCTCTGGATGATTCTGATGATATTTCACGAGCTGCTTCAGTGAATTATTGGTCATGTGAGATTGTATCAACAAATCATCTTTGATATCACGATCAATTTCTGGATACACATGGTCAATCAGCATCTGTACAAATCTTGGATACATCCAGGTCTTGAGATCTGACTTGCTATTCTCAGCCATATAATGGAATATTATATGTGAGAAATTATACTTTTTGTTCAACAGCAATGCTGTAATCATATTCATTTGGTAATCGCGCATTGCATCAAATCCTCCATTAGCATGACTTAATGAAATCAGTACACATTGAATCAAAAACTTGAAAGATTTCTGAAATTTTGACTTTAAATATTTTCTGGCATTTAAAGCTCCAGTATATCCCATTCTCAACATACACCCTTTCACCATTCTTTCTGGAAATCTCGTTGGATAATTGGGCTCGTCAGGAAAGTTAATGACTTTACGAATTAGTGCTTCTGTGACTAAAATCTTTTCTAACTTGCCATGAACTTCAACAACTGATGAAATCTCTTTGCTTTGATCATCATAACTTGCATTGCTCCAAAAACGATTGATATGAGATTTGTATAGAGGCCTTTGTTCAGTCAATGCCTTCAAGATGGGTATACGACCCATAAACTCCAAAATGCTCCTGAAACTCTCCAGTTCTGGATTTTTCTCAATATCCAAATCACAACAACTGTTATGATTAGGATCAAATACAACATGAGAAGCCTTCCCCATGATTGTACACTAAGATAACAACAAGATTCTGTAAAAAATTTGGCAGCACAACTCCTGAAATTGGTTATGTAAGAGGTTCGCTTCAAATCGCCCAAGAAGAAGGTCACAAAAACGAAGGTGTAAATGACTCTAAAAGCGGACCTCGGTTTATATATGTGAGGGAGATCCGTTTTTAAGACATATGACATATAAGCGAACCTTTATGTGACATAAAAATGAACCTCAATTGAAATGTTGAACACAAAAAAACGAACCTCTTTTGAAATATTGGACAAATAAACGAACCTGTGATAATAATTTTTTTTTTTATTATTTTTTTTATTTTTCAGATTAAACAAAATTACACCCAGCTGACTAAGTCCAAGTCAATGACCTTGGTCAACTGTTTGACTCACCAAGTTCAAATTAATGACCTTGGTTGATCAGATATATGACGTTTGCTGACATTTTTCTAAAAACAGTTCAAATAAATGAACTTTTGAACATTTCAAATTTTCAAACACATTTTAACTTTCAACCAATATACCAATCACTGTAAAGCAATCTCCAGCTTACCCATCCCTCATCAAACACTGACATGTTCTGCACTTAGGCTTTGATCTTCCGATTCCCAATGTCAGTTGTCGAAAATAAAATGAGAAATTAAAATCTTTTTGGATTTTTTTAACAGGATAAACTGAAAACTGTACACACAATCTTTTTGTGAGCGTGTTAAGGGATCATATCAGCTGCCGACGAGATACAAGTACCGTTAAGCTGTTATTTCATTTTAAGCATTAAACAATTCACGTAGAATACCGATATACTGATCCTCTTAAATTCTCACAAAACTTTCAATCTGTTCAGGATACAGAATTAGTGTTTTAGGACTTAAACATCTACATGTGTCCCACCTCAGTATATACTCCCGTATCCATACCCCAGTATTCAGTCTTACAGGTGAATATACCTAGATGATATCTGTAAGGGGTTAATTGCGAGGGCCGTGAGAGCTCAGGTCGATCTTTCGATACGCAGAGAGATGACGGCTTCGACTTTTGGTGGGTCCCCTTTGGGGATCTTCTTTTCAACAGCACATGATTAACCATTTTGCAATGTGTTATCATTTTTTATGCTGAGGGGAGGCTTATATTTCAAAGCAGCGTAAAGTATTCTCCGGGGACTAGGCCATTGCTTCCGCAAAATCAGAAGTCCCGGGATAATACCCCAGATATCACTAAGCATAAAGACCTAGTATCTCAGAATACGGGACCCTTCAAACAGGATTTCAGGGGTTACCTATATATCCTGGAGGTGTTCCCCACGTAGATGCAAGTAAATTTTATGTTTATATCCCAAACTAATCTACTGATTTTGTGAAAACCTATCGGCACATCTTTAGCGAGACTGTTTAAATTGCATTTTATACATTCCAATTCTTTAGCGTACTGCACCTGTCTAGCTGATGTACTATCATTTCCCTTTTATACACAAACTCATTTTTACTTTTTCAAATGTTTTTGGTTTTTATAGATTTTATCATGTTTTTGTATTTTTCTGCAAACTTTCTCCCCCTAAAAAGAAAAACATATTTTTGTGTTTTTGTTTTTATCGAAAAGCAGAAAATAAACTGTACAAACAAATTTGACAACACGATATGGTTCACGTCAGATCGCCGCCCAACTCGGCTTCACATTCAATAACCCTCCCAGATTGCAGATTTTTCATCCCGTTCAATTTCAAAAGATAATAAAATCTCTTTTTGTCAAATGGTTTAGTATAGAAATCCGCTTTCTGATCATCGGTGTGCACATGTTCAATCCGAATTAACTTTTTCTCGTGACAATCACGAATAAAATGGTGACGAATCTCAATGTGTTTCGTTTTCGAATGGTGAACCGGATTTTTAGTGATATTAATAGCTGCTTCATTGTCCACATAAATTGGAGTGTCTAAGAACTGCAAACCGAAGTCGCGCATCTGCTGTTGGATCCAAATGATCTGCGAGCAATAGCTGGAAGCTGAAACGTATTCAGCCTCGCAAGTAGAGAGCGCTACTGCGGTTTGTTTCTTACACTGCCAAGTGACAAGTCGAGTTCCGAAGAACTGACACCCAGCAGTGGTGGACTTTGCATTTTGCTTGCAGCTCCCAAAATCAGAATCAGCAAAACCAGATAAAGTAAAGTCACCCGAGCGAGGATACCACAAGCCGATGCTTGGGCAGCCTTTCAAATACCGTAAGATACGTTTCACAATGGTCAGGTGTGACTGCTTTGGATTTGACTAATATCTGGCACAGAGACACGTCGGGTACATGATATCCGGACGGGAAGCCGTGAGATACATTAGAGAACCAATGATAGATCGGTACAATGTCTCGTCCATCTTTACACCATTCTCGTCTGGACATATCCCATGATTCTGTGCAAGAGGGGTTGATGCAGGACTGCAATCTGTCATGTCGAACTTGTCGAGCACGTCCTTCACATACTTTGATTGATGAATGAAGATTCCGTCGGGCATTTGTTCCACCTGCAGCCCAAGGAAGAACTTCATCTCCCCTATTGAGCTCATTTCAAACTTTTTCTTCATCACCTTTTCAAATTCTTTGCACATATCGTCGTTGGTGGATCCAAAAATGATATCGTCAACATATATTTGCACGATCAACAAGTGTCCTGCGTCTTCCTTGGTGAACAAAGTGCTATCTACTGTACCTCTTGTGAACCCGTTGTCCAACAAGTATGTCGAAAGCGTCTCATACCAGGCTCTCGGGGCCTGGTGAAGACCGTACAGTGCTTTCTCCAGTAGAAACACCTTGTTTTTGTGTTGTGGGTCTGTGAATCCCGGCGGTTGCCCCACATACACTTCTTCTCTGATTGTTCCATAATGGAAGGCAGATTTGACGTCAAGTTGATAGACTTTAAAATCTTTCCATGATGCGAAGGCTAGAAAAATCCGAATTGCCTCAAGTCTGGCAACCGGTGCGTAAACTTCATCATAATCTATTCCTTCCTGTTGACTGAAGCCTTGAACCACAAGTCGTGCTTTGTTTCTCACCACGACACCTCTGTCATCACGCTTACATTTAAAAACCCATTTTATCTTGATTAACTTCTGATTCTCAGGTAGATCAACAAGTCTCCAGACGCCCAGCTTTTCGAACTGTTGCAGTTCCTCCTGCATTGCATTCACCCAGCTATCCTCAGTCAATGCCTCTTTGTAGGTTCTGGGCTCTATCTGCGAAATAAAACATTTTAATGAGACTTCTTTCTGCATATCAGCAATAGATGAATAGAAACATGTAAAAGCTTGATCTATTTGATGTCGGGTTTTGACACCACTTTGTAGGTCGCCAATAATCTGTTCTGAGGGATGATAAGACAACGTTCGTGGCATAGCATTATCAGGCACATTCACTTCCGATTCCAAGCTTGATATGTCAAGATCAACGGTTTGATCCTCAGCTTCCGTTGGATCCTCGTCAAAAGACGGAGCGGGTTCCGCTTCTGAGTCGTCAGATTCATCAAATGATGGAACTGGTTCCTCTGGTGGTTCGTGTGCTGTTCCACTTGGGCCTGCTTCATCATCGTGAGTACCCACGGTGGGTTGAGAAAATTCTATCGGACTAGATACTTGCTCCTCTGACACAGTTTGCTGATATAGATATATAAGAGCTAGTTCCTCCTCACTCGGCTCGACCGGCAAATGAAACGACTCCCAGAGCTTATCGTAGTCAAACAGGAATCTTTGTCCAGGAAGTTGTGGTGATGAAGTGTGCTTCTGACAATCCACGTGTTGAACTTGAATTACCTTACTCAAGCATGGTACGAACACCCTCTTGAGTGGGCTAGCGTAACCTACAAAGAAACCTTCATTAGCTTTAGCTCCAAATTTACCATTTTCATCAATAAATGTACAAGGAGACCCGAATGGCTCCAAAAACTCAAGATTCGGCTTATAACGGTGCAGCAGCTCAAAGCAAGTCTTTTTATACTTCTTGACAGTGAGAACTCTATTCAAAGTGTAACAGGCTGCTGATACGGCTTCACTCCAGAAAAAGATTGGTAGCTTGGAATCGGCTAACATTGTACGGGCTGTTTCAATCAGGGTTCTATTCTTTCGTTCAGCTACGCCGTTTTGCTGTGGTGTGTACGGGGCACTGAATTCATGAAGAATTCCCTTCTCGTTGCAGAATTCGTACATCTTGTTGTTCTTAAATTCCGTTCCGTTGTCGCTCCGAATCCTCCTAATTGGCAGCTTATACACCGTCTCCATTTTCTTGAAAAGCACCATCAAAGACTCAAAAGTTTAATCTTTTCGTTCCAAGCACACTACCCAAGAAAATCTCGTAAAATCATCAGTCACCACCAAGCAATATAAGTCTCCACTGATGCTCTTTACATTGACAGGCCCGAAGAGATCCATGTGCAATCTCTCAAGAGGTAACCTGATTGTATTCATCATCTTCAATGGATGTGACTTCCGAGTTTGCTTTCCTTTCTTACATGCTACACAATCATCATTTAAGTGAAAATTCTTCAAATTAACACCATCAACCAAATCATTATGTACTAAAAAATTCATTTTGCGAACATGAATGTGGCCCATCTTACGATGCCACATTATTGAATCTTTTTCCGTCGCTTTAGTCTTTGACACAAAACACTGTTTCTGATGAGTTGTTGGAGTTGCGATGTTCATATCAAGATAATAAAGATCATACTCCCGTGGAGCACGCAACAGCACCATCTCATCAGGGATTTTAAACCCTGGTTTCAAAACCACACATTCAGTTTTTGTAAAATGTACACTAAAATCTTTATCACAGATTTGGGAAATACTGAGTAAATTGTTTGTTAACTCTATTATGTAATTCACTTTGTCGAATGAAATCACGCCATTTGACAGCGTTCCTTGACCAACGATCCTTCCACCTTGGTTACCGGCAAATCCAACATAGCTTCCATTTACAGATTTGACATTATATAACAAAGCAAGCGTCCCAGTCATATGCCGTGAAGCGCCACTATCCATGATCCATTTTGACAATATAGACTTGGGCAGCCCCTGCAAACATCATAACAAATTCATTCAAACAATGAACTCCATGACTTTTTGACTTCTGAAACACTTCCAAACACTACATCACACTTCTCATCAATCTTAGGAAAGTCAAATGTGACATTCAAAACATCAGTTTTAGCTTTTGGTTTTACTTCATTTTGGATTGGTGGAAATTCTGACTCAAAATCTGCAAGAAATTTGTCAAGTTCAAACTCAAATTTATGATTATCATTAACACCCACCTTTGATTCATAAAATTCCTTTACCCCTTTGACTTTTCTGTCAACCATTTTTCCGAAAATATTTTGAATAGTGGGATTAAAAGCTTTTGAATCAACCTTTAACTCATTCTCCATTTTCTTCACCTCAACTGATTGTGATTTAGTTTCAAAAACTTTTGTTTCATTCTTCAAAATGTTTTCCATCTTTTTCTCCTCTACCGATGGTTTTGATTTTGCAACCCATAATTGATTTTCAAAAATTTTCGTTTTTGGATAAATCTTTGAAGTCTTTTGAGACTTTGAAGATTCGCCAATCTCAAATGTCGATTTCGGCTTATCTTCAGACTTCAACGATTCGCCCCTCTTCAAAATACGGATTTGTGAAACCATTGGTTTTTTACCCTTTTTGTCAATTGATGACTTAGGTTGAGGTTTTTGAACAACATGTTTAATGACAGGTTTTTCGAAAACTTTCTTGCATTGTTTTGCCATGTGCCCGATTTCGTTGCAGCGATAACAAATTCTTTTGTCATATTCAACAAAATTTGATTTGATTGATTCTTCTTTCAATTTCTTTACTGCATTGAAATCGTCAACTGCCTTTTGACTAAAAATGTATTCCTTCTCATCATGCACACTTGGTCCAACAACAAAAACATCAATCATTTTATCTTTTGAATTGACAACCTTCTTAGCCATCTTTTTCTCAAAACCAATTCCTTTGTTTTTAAAGTGGTTACCAATTTTCTTGTTACCATTACCTACCCATTCTTTTTTTCCCGAATTGTTAGGATGTAATGTAACAAACGATTTTTTAGGTTTTGAAAAAAATTCTTTGTTATTAACCTCATCAATGTTCATCTCAACCAATTTAAAAACTTTCTCAACATTCTCAATTTTCACATTCTGAAGAGGATACTCGAAATCGGAGTAAAGTTTGTCTGTTCCAATCATAGTGTAAACTACCATAATCGGATCATCATTCTCACTCTTGTCCGATTTCGGTATAAACCGTTCCAAGAAATTACCCTCATCTTCAGAATCTGTAACACCTTTCTCAGATTGTGACTTCTCCGAGTTATCAATCTCTTCATCTAACACCTGATCGACAACGGTTTTGATAACCTGTGATTCGTTGTCGGTGTCGGATGCAGAGAATGTAACATCGATGCTTTCAGGCAAATCATCTTTAATTGATCTCAATTTGAGATTCAAAGCAGCTTCCACCCCATCTGGATATTTCTGAGTGTAATGATTCCACATTGGGGGGTGGAACACTGTTAAAGACCGGTTTAGCATTGAGCTGTTGTGGAACAATTTGCTCAAGGACATATGACGATGCAACATAGCTCATCAATTTCTTATCAATTCGCTCATTTTCAATTTTAGTCAATTCCAATTCTTTCTTTAATGATGCAATTGTGTCAATATGAAAATTAACTTCCACTTGTTTGTCAAAAAGTGTTGCTTTTGCAAGTTTTGTGGCTTTATCATTTTCAACACTTTCATCTTTAATCATTTTAACTGATCTGACTAGAGTATCATATGCTTCTTTGACTTGTCCTAGATCAAATTTTAACAATTCAGTATGTTCTTTCAATTCCTGAAACTTAGTGTCTTTTTCAAGACACTCCATGCACGGTTGTAAACACTTTTGGCATGGTGTTTCAGATATTGAATCCACTTTTTCAACAACTTCTGCTTCATGAGCAGTTTTCACTTCCTGTTTACTGACATTTTCAGACTCTGACTCAGACAGTTTGACTGATTCGTTTCCCTGAACTCCAGATTCCTCTCGTTTGACAGACTCACTACTGACAGACTTAGACTCCTCAGATTCTGAGTCTACCTCTCTCAGTTTCGCCATGAGAGCCTTGTCAGCAATTTCTTTCAATGTGTCTTCGGTCATGTCCTTTGTCACATCGATCATTTCTTCAACAAATTCTTTCTTTTCCTCATATCTTGGACACAATCCAGTCGTCGGTTCTTCAAAGAAACCTGCAAAAGATTCAAAAATTTTAGGAGGCATGATAGATCTCAACGAACTAGCTAATACTTCCTGCTCAGATTGAGATTTATGAACTTCAGCAGCTATTTCTTCAAAATTGTCTGCTTTTTCAGTAAAAACCTCTTCAACAACTACAGAAACATCTTCAGTAACTGTTTCCGGTTCAGACACTATCTCAGAAATTTCCACAACTTCAGCCATCATTGCCTGTCCATCGCTACTGGGAATATATTTATCCCAGCTGAACCCTGCAGCTACCTTCTCATCGTCTTGATTCACGATCATTGCTTTTTCCGGTTTATTCTCAATTTATGGTCTTTGAACAACAGGTTGTTGGTTAGGTCGATGATAGATTGCCTGCTTGTAATAATCTTTTGTGAAAGGGTTCTGATGGTTGTTCACTTCACGATTCGGACATTCTATCTTGAAATGACCATGTTCTTTACACTTGAAACACGTAACTTTCGATTTATCGAACCCTAACTTCTGATCAGGACCTGAGAGACTGTTTCTGCCTGTGATCTCCATAAACCGTTGTGCTCTTCTAACCAAACTTGCCATGCCCCATTTTATATCAATCAGGTCAAGCTCCTCCGGGTCGATCTGGTCGTAATCCTCTTTGGTCATATCAGGATTACCAATCCTACCCGCCACTAATCCTTCATAATCCTCTAGAACGGAAGCAAGTAATGCAATGTGTTGTTTCGCGGCTGTTTCAGTAATTTCATTTCCATTCTTAATATTCACCGCGATGTTGCAATGCACCCCAGAAACATAAGCCTGATTATTTGAACTTGTAGAGCTTTGATGTGAAGACTGCTCTTGAGCTTTGAAGTTTGGATCATAGTTCACAAATGGTGAAGGCTTGTTTAATTGTGGAGTGTTTGTGGAACCACCCAAATTTACATCAGCACTAAAATCCGTCTGTATCTTTGGACTTTGATTTGTTGCTACAGGAATACTTCCTTTGTAATACAGAGATATGTCTTGCTGCACATTTGCTGAATTCATTTGTTTAATCTTTGTTAGTTCCAATTCATGTGCCTCAATTTTCTCAATGAAACCACTCAAATTCATACTAGCAAAATTTGTATTGTTCTTCAACACCATCAGATACGTTCCCCACTCATCATAAGGTAATGCGTCTGCTAATTTGTCGATCCACTCTTCATTTGTCTTGGTTATCTTCAATCTTCCCATCTCCAAAACCAAATGGCAGTATCGTTCAATCAATTGCTTTGTGCCTTCTTGCTTTTCATCATCTCTCCACTTCCTTCAAACTTTAACAACAATTTATCCCAAAGGGATTTTGAATTGTCTTCGTGAAGTAACAGTACCAAGATATCCTCCTTAATTGCTTGTTGAAGGATGCTCATCATTTTCTTTTCAGCCTTAAAGTCAGCTTGTTCCGTTTGGGTCAAACTTCCAATCACTTTCGCATGACCCATAGCATTAACAGGAGGTACATATTTATCATCAATCTTCAACCAGCTCTCAAAATGATTAGCTTGAACCCACGTTTTAAATCTTCCTGCCCAACTCGAATATTCGTCGAGGTTCATGAGTTTAGGGGGCTTTTGCATTGTTCCCAATTCGTTCTCCATGTTGACATTTTGTATAACACTACTCGAAGTTTGTCCTGCTACCATACCACTGCCCGAGAAGAAATTATAAAACTCTTGGTTTTCCATTTTAGTGACAAAATTTTCAACAATGTTTAACTTTTTGATTAACAGGTTGTTTTATCAAAAACTTTTAACACAAATTGAACTTCCAACACTTGATCACGTACAAAACGGACTTGAATGTTCAAAGAATGAATTTCACACACTAACAAGTCAAATAAGCGAACCTATACTCTAAGCGTATGTAAAAGCGGATCAACTTAAGACCAACTAAGCGGACCTGAGTAACAAGAGCAAACCACAAATATGAACCACACAAGTGAACCACATAAACGAACCTCACAAGCGAACCTCACAAGCGGAACTCATAAACGAATCTCACAAGCGGACCTCACAAGCGGAACTCATAAACTAATCTGACCTAAGTGCGGACCTCTAGAGCGGACCTATGACAAACATGACCTAAGTGCGGACCTCTAGAGCGGACCTATGACAAACATGACCTTATAAACGGACCTCTAAAGCGGACCTATGACAAAGAAGACATTATAAACGGACCTCTAAAGCGGACCTATGACAAAGAAGACCTTGTAAACGGACCTCTAAAGCGGACCTATGACAAAGAAGACCTTATAAACGGACCTCTAGAGCGGACCTCTATAGAGACATAAAAACGGATCCTGTTCACGAACAATTTTAGGTCATTTTTAGTCGGATTTTAAGCCTGAACTTCTCAAGGGTTTGATATCTAACAGATTTACACTATGTGAAAAATTTTCAATCCATTCTGTCCGTCGGAAGTATCAGAAACTCAACATGTGTATGTAAACAGCTTTGATTCGTGAAAACTAGCTCACAACTGGCTCTGATACCAATTGTAGGACCGTATTTGACAGTCTAGTGAGTCAATCTGAGCTAGAATCTACTGATTATGCAGCGGAAATACACAATCAGTATGAATCAAAGTAAAAACGTAGTAGAAATGAGTAGAAACAGATGAAGATCACTTTAATACGGTTTTCTCATTAATCTTTCACAAAATAATCGGGCAGCAGTTCGGCTACACTCTTGACATCAACGTACATAATGAGAAAACGACTGGGGTATATATAGTGGTGACAGGTTCGCTTATATGGACATGTCCGTATAAGCGGACCTCCAACATATAGATCTGCTTTTACGACATGTGTCCATATAAGCGGACCTCATCCACTAACATCACAAAATTACACATTTAACCCCTTTACAATACATAAACAACCTATCTAGACCCTATACATTAACCTAACAAGACTAAGACGCAGGCTTTAGACATAATGCACCAACACAAGTTTCCCTTGTTATCCTTCACCATCCCGAGTGTGTTTTATTCCTGAAAATTAAAGCTAAACTAGAAAACATAAAAATTAATATAAACTAAACTAAGGATAGTTCCGCGGAATGCCTCCGTGGTGCGCCACGTTTATAAGGGTCCTTGGCTAGACCTAAAGCCTGGTTATATGTTACCCAAGTGGGATGTTTTGCATCCTATGCTACACCGTCGGAGAGCATCATCCAAGCTTGAGTCAATGACCTTCATGTAGTTGACCGGGTCTTCGTCTTCTACTCTTTTTCCGACTCCAAACTTTACTTCCTCGTCCCCAACCCTCAATGTTAGTGTTCCATCATTCATATCTACCACTGCTTGGGCCATAGCTAGGAATGGCCTCCCTAGGATGAGTGGTACTTCGGTATCTTCCTCCATATCTAGTATGACAAAGTCGGCCGGAAAGACAAATTCACCGACTTTGACAAATAGATTTTCAGCGACACCTTGTGGATATTTAACGGATCTATCGGTGAGTTGTATGCTTATTTTTGTAGGGCTTGTTTTTCCTAAGCCGAGTCGATTGAACATTGATGAGGCATGAGGTTGATGCTTGCCCCGAGATCGGCTAGTGCATAACGAATGGGGGATTTCCCAATCGAGCAAGGAATTGTGAAGCTTCCAGGGTCAAGTTTCTTTTGCGGGAGTTTGTTGAGTAGTAAGGCGGAGCATTCTTCGCCTAAGTTAACTAATTGCAATGATTCAATTTTCCTTTTATGAGTGAGGAAGTCCCTCATAATTTTGAATATTTAGGCATTTGAGTTAGGACTTTGATAAATGGAATATTAACATGCAATTGTTTTAGTAAATTTTCGAACTTTGTGAATTGCTCATCGGTCTTTTGACGAATTAACCGACCGGGGTATGGAACCGAAGGAGTCTTAGTAGGCTCTTGAACTGGTGGAGAAGCCCTTTCTTGTTGGATCGCGGGTAGAGTTGTGGTTTGGCTAGATTGGCTTCTTTCAGTTGGTGGGAGTGGAGCCTCTTCGGGACCCACGATACGGTTTCTCAATGTTATGAGATGTACTTGCGCCTTTGGGTTGGTCTCGGTATTACTCAGTAACGCGCCTTGTGGTCTCTCGGAGAAATTTTGAGCTATTTGATTTAATTGTTTTTCAATGTTTTGAATGCTAGCTTGTTGATTTCTAAAATTCGACTCCAATTGCTGAAATTGATCCGAGTTTTTCTTTTCGGTGTCGGAGATGAGGCGAGATACAGTATCTTCAAGCCTTTCTCGTCCACCTTGTTGTTGAGAAAAATTTTGTGGTTGTTGAAAGTTAGTTCATTGGTTTTGTTGGTTACTACTATTGCCGGGATCTCTCCAACCAAGGTTAGGGTGGTTACGCCATCCTTGGTTGTAGGTACCCGTTGGAGGACCCGACGGCTTAGGTCTATTATCAATGTAGTTTACCGTTTCCGTTTGATCATCTAACTCTTTCATACAACTCCAATTTTCATGTGACCCACCACACCCTTCACAAGCCATAACCGAGACCGTTTTTGCCATTTCTAACTTTTTGATTTTTGAAGAAAGGGCCTCGATTTGGGCTTGTAAAGAAGTGCTTTCATCAACCTTATGGGTGCCCGGGACAATAGATTTATTGCCTCGAGGAGTGTGCCATTGAAAATTGGTTTGAGCAATTTCCTCAATTTGATTATATATTTCATTTGAGCGACGATTACCTAAAAGTCCCCTGGAGCTAGAATCAAGTGTTTGTCTTGTGTGTGGCAACAACCCATTGTAGAAAGTGGATTCTTGTTGCCATACCGCAAGACCGTGATGAGGACACTTTCTTAGTATCTCCTTGAACCTTTCCCAAGTTTCATATAAGGATTCCCCATCCTCTTGTGAAGATGTATTAATTTCAGTCATTAATTTAGTCGTTTTAGCAGGAGGGAAGTACTTATATATAAACTTTTGGGCTAGTTCATCCCAGGTGTTTACCGAGCCAACTGGGAGGGTATTAAGCCAACCCTTAGCTCGGTCTTTTAGTGAAAATGGAAACATCCGAAGGCGGATGGCGTCGTTTGATGCTCCATTGATCCGAAAGGTATCACATATTTCTAAGAAATTAGTAATATGTAGATGGGGATCCTCGTCCGCAAGCCCATGGAAGGTTGCGGAGTTTTGAAGCATTTGTATCAAATGCGGCCGAAGTTCGAAGTTATTGGCTTTGACATTCGGTGCATTGATAGCAGCGCCGAGATTACCTACAGTGGGTCGTAGGTAATCCATCAGGGTACGTTGGTCCGCCATTCAAAATGGGTCCCCCGAAACTTTCTCTTGGTTTTTAGCTTTAAATCTTTTTCTGAGAAAGCGTTCGGGTTCTTCTAGAGGTTCTTTTATGTCTATACTAGAACTGGAGCTCATACACTACGTAGGAAGTTCAATTGTGGCACCTGGGTTCCAAGTCCTGCAACAAAATAGAAAAGAATGTTGGTCAGAAGGTTCACCACAGCCCCGTGCTCAGGTGAACACGGCCCGTGGTCAGAGATACAATGATTGTTTTCCGGATCCCTGTTACTGGGGAGTTGGACACGGCCCCGTGTTGCACCGACACGGCCCCGTGCTCAGCTCTCTGTAACTCGGAAAATAAAAACTGCCAGTAACAATGCTGGGCACGGCTCGTGTCCGACCAGGCACGACCCGTGCTAAGCTCTGCAGAAACTGAAAAATAAAGAAAAAACCTAAAAAAACAGAAAAATAAAAAAAAAGATTATGTCGTTGATTCCTAACTTTCTTAAAATCCTTGTATCCCTAACAACGGAGCCAAAAAAAGTTGATGCGTGTGAAGTGTGTGTATAAGTTTAAGTATATTTTAAGCCCTTTTATACTTTTAGCCAAGTTTTAAATTTATAAAACACGATATTTACTAACACTAACACACATATGGGCAAATGCACCCATCGTGAGCGTAGTATAGTGTTGGTAAGATACCGAAGTCGTCCAAGGACACAAGAGCTTTTAGTACCGGTTTATCCTCAATGTCTAATCAAATCAAAAGTTTAGAAAAAGGTTTTAAACTAGAAAAATAAAAACTAACTAAAATGCTGAAAAATAAAAGTAAAAACAGATAGACAAGATGAATCACTTGGCTCCGACTCGTGTTTAGTGTAACCTTTGATTATTTCCGCACTTTTGCACTTTTTAAGAGATTATCTTAGTTATTGTAGCAGGCCCCTCTTTTGAAGGTGACGTTACCCTCAACCTAGTAGTTTGAGTCAACAAGGATACAATCCTAAAGGGTCGGATTATTGAAAGATAATTAATTAAGTTATTAATGCGTATTGTGGTAGGCCCCTCTTTTGAAGGTGACGTTACCCTCGGCTAAGTAGTCTAAGTCAGCAGGGATACTGTCACACCCCCAAAATACCACATACGGGAACACCGCGGGACGTGTGACGCACCAGGATCCATGCCACCAATCACATTGAACCACATATAATATTTAAATAAATCATTTCATTAATTGTCAAATATAAATCCAAATCATAAGTTTAAACCAAAGGTGATGTTCAACGGAAGCATATAGTAAATTGTTAAACAACTGTTTCATGATAAGTGTGCTAAACCAAAATAGCAAATATATCCAAGAGCCTCGATCCATGACCACTCCAGCACTCCCAGATAGCAAGTCCATGTCAAGGAATCTAACGACCTGCTAGCATGCAGACAAGTTTGTCAGACGACGCTGGTGAGTTCAAAGTTTTGTTAACGCGTTAAGTTACCAGATGTGTGTTTAGAACAGTTCAACGTTTTGTTTTGATGATGTTATTAACTCGATTACCGTATGTCGCTACTAGATGTGTTTGCCCAAACCCCAATGCCTCTATCAAAGCATTGGTTAAGTGGTCAAGGTAATTAGTTCACACCCCTCCTTCTGGCCCGGTGTGAGGGTGCCAAACCTAATAGCGCTATCAACTAAATACCTCGTTGCCTTCCCGGCAACAATCGGTAGATGTAAGGGGTCTTATATGATAGAAACTGAGTAATAACAAACATCCCATTAACCATACATTCTTCCCTGAAAACGTTACCCGATATCCCTTCCCGGGATGCATGCTTGGAAAAGAACAGTGAACTCACCTCGGTTTGCTCGGTATGATTAACTACCCGCACACAGTAAATCAATCAGACCCTAGGGTATTCATGCGTGCGTAATCAGTTACACATTCTCAAAGTTCACGTCCACATAAAAGTCATAGTGTGCATACAAACTTCCACAGCAATTATACAACTCATATAATCCCACAAATCACGTATATGTTCTGAAACAATGTTTAACAGTTGTGTGTACCATACTAGGTATACGAACAAGATTATGTCACTTGCTCATCAAAAAACATCATTAACAGTATTCATAATCATCCATCATTAATAGTAGATACGGTAGCATATTCATTCAGTATTATGCATGTAATTTACTCAACCACCAAAACCTACTGTCCATGCAAACTGTCCCCGGCGAAACTCCCCATGCGACGAAACACTAGGGATTTCGTCGAGAAACCATGTGACAAAGCTTTCCAGGTTTCGTCGAGTGGACATTGTGACGAAACCAACCGGGTTTCGTCGACTATCATGAAACACTTCATCAAACCCTAATGTTCACGATTCCCATCGCCATCCCATCATTAGTGTTTGTTGTGTACTAAAATTTCATTATGCATGCTATCTAAACCCAAGAATAGAACCGCTACTTTCACAGTTCCCAATTTCCCAAACCAACACTTCTTTTCATCATTTAATGCACATGTTAGGTTTACTGACAATGCTATAGAAATATGTATATTACTAGATTACATACATGGCCATAAATCTTCAACTACATTGGACCGATAGAACTACTGATGTATCGGTTCCCTAGAATTTCATGTGATTACCACTATTCGTTTATTAGTCAACAACAATCATTAAGGCCATCCCAGTCATGTTAATCAAATTCGTTTATTATTTATTAACATGTTCGGATCATAGGAACGATATCATTAAACACAGATCGCAGACAACACGTGATAATCATCAAATAATACGTAGCAAACAATCTAATAATTAATATTACTAACCCCCAAAATCGAACGATTGGTTGAAGGGAAAAGATTCGCAAGAGGGAAACCGCCGTCGCGCACAGAGAGAGATCTAGGGTTTCTAAATGTGATTACGTAACTGCTCACAAGGTTTTATAATATAAAGAAGTTGGGCCGGCGAAACTACCTTGGGCCGAAGCCCGTTCCCGACGAAACCCCACCTTTGGACGAAACCCCAAGTTTCGTCGAAGTGTGCATGGCGAAACCCCACTGGTTTCGTCGAAATGATTATTAGGAGCGTTATGTTTTGTATCAAGTACGGTTTATAGATTTCCATGACTTATCAAATAGTGAATCAACAATTAACGAAACAGTGAAGATAGTTGATAAATGATTTAACAAGATGCACATATAGCAACGTCATATATTATTAAAGCACACTGTAAGACAAGTACGTGTCGGGGAAGACCTTGGAAAGTCGGGTTGTCACATCATCCCCAACTTGAAAGAAATTTCGTCCTGAAATTTGACAGGTAACCCCAAAACAGCAAGGCGATAACTCAGGATGACTGTGGGTTTTCCGCGGGTACCACATCATCCCCAACTTGAATAGGAATTTCGTCCCGAAATTCACTAGTTGTGGCAGATTGAGACTTGTCTGATTTGGACTTGTCGTTAGGAAACAAATGTGGATACTTAAGCTTCATCTGATCTTCACGCTCCCACGTGAACTCCGGTCCACGTCTTGACTTCCAACGAACTCTCACAATTGGAATCCGACTGTGCTTACGGACCTTGACTTCCCGGTGCATAATTTCAATAGGTTCCTCGACAAATTGCAACTTGTCGTCGATCTTCAGCTCTTGAAACGGTACCACCAGTGTTTCATCAGATAAACACTTCTTTAACTGCGACAGATGGAATACTTCATGGACGTTACCCAACTCAGCAGGTAACTCCAACCGGTAGGCCACTTTACCAATTCGCTCCAGAATTCTGAATGGCCCAACATAACGAGGGTTGAGCTTGCCAGGTTTTCCAAAACGCACCACACCCTTCTAGGTTGAGACCATCAACATAACACGATCATTAACTTCAAACTCCAAGGATTTTCTACGTTCATCGGTGTAACTTTTCTGACGGTCACGTGCTGCCGCCATACGATTCCTGATTTGGACAATCTTCTCGGAGGTTTCCAGCACAAATTCAGGGCCTGTGATCTGGCTGTCACCCACCTCAGCCCAACAGAGGGGTGAACGACACTTCCGTCCGTACAATGCTTCGAATGGAGCTGCCTTAATACTGGTATGGTAACTATTGTTATACGAAAACTCTATCAGAGGCAAGTGTTTCTCCCAACCCTTGCCAAAGTCAATTATGCACGCCCGCAACATATCTTCGAGTGTCTGGATGGTTCGCTCGCTTTGACCATCCGTCTGCGGGTGATAAGCAGTGCTCATATCAAGACGCGAGCCGAATGATTTGTGCATCGACTGCCACAAATCTGAGATGAAACGCGGGTCACGGTCAGAAATAATCGATGTCGGCACCCCGTGCCTAGAAACCACTTCCTTAAGATAGACCGCAGCTAGTTGTGAGAACTTATCTGTTTCCTTGATTTCCAGAAAGTGCGCCGACTTCGTGAGGCGATCAACGATTACCCAAATTGTGTCATTCCCACTTTGAGTCCTTGGTAGCCCGGTAACATAATCCATTGCTATTTGCCCCTATTTCCACATGGGTATTTCTGGCTGTTGCAGTAATCCAGACGGCTTCTGGTATTCCACTTTAACTTTCGAGCAGGTTAAACATTTACTCACATAAGTTGCAATGTGAGCTTTCATCTTCGGCCACCAATACATGATTTTGAGGTCCTGATACATCTTATCCGAGCCTGGGTGAATAGAGTACCGAGACTTGTGCGCTTCGTCCATCACAAGTTCTCTAAGGTTACCAAACAATGGAATCCATATCCGCTCCATGAAGTAGTAAATGCCATCTGACCTTTTCTCGATTCGTTTCTCCATACCCCGTAAATACTCAGCTTCATAATTTTCTTCCTTCAATGCCTCGGCCTGAGCCGAACGGATCTGGTCAGGCAAGTTAGAATGAATAGTGAGCTTCAAAGCGCGAACACGTTTGGGTTTCGATTCCTTTCTGCTAAGTGCGTCAGCTACAACGTTGGCTTTACCCGGATGATACTTGATTGCACAGTCATAATCGTTTAAAAGTTCAACCCAGCGACGCTGTTGCATATTCAAATCCTTCTAATCGAAAATGTGTTGAAGACTCCTGTGGTCGGTATAAATAGTGCACTTAGTACCGTACAGGTAATGCCTCCAGATCTTCAACGCGAAAACCACCGCCCCGAATTCCAAGTCGTGTGTCGTATAATTCATCTCATGAATCTTCAACTGTCGAGAGGCATAAGTTATCACATTGTTGCGCTGCATCAGTACGCATCCAAGTCCCTGAATGGACGCATCACAATATACCACGAAATCTTCGGTACCTTCAGGTAAAGACAAGATCGATGCACTGCAAAGCTTCTGCTTTAATAACTAAAATGCCTTCTCTTGTTTCGTTCCCCAAGAGTATAACACGCCCTTCTGTGTTAGCGAGGTGAGAGGTTGCGCGATCTTCGAAAAATCCTTAATAAATCTCCGATAATATGCAGCGAGACCAAGAAATTGTCGCACCTCAGAAGGAGTCTTTGGTGCCGCCCAATTCTTAACAGCATCCACCTTTGCAGGATCCACGTGTATCCCCATTTCGTTAACAATGTGCCCAAGGAAGGGTTCCTCTCGAATCCAAAAGTCACACTTAGAGAATTTTGCGTAAAGCTGCTCCTTCCTCAGGAGCTCCAAGATAAGTCGTAAGTGCCGCTCGTGATCTTCCATGCTCTTCGAGTAAATCAAAATGTCGTCGATGAATACTATAACGAAGTCGTCGAGATATGGTTTGCATACACGGTTCATGAGATCCATGAAGACCGCTGGTGCATTCGACAGCCCAAACGGCATAACTAAGAACTCATAGTGCCCATAGCGCGTTCGAAAAGCCGTTTTCGGAACATCCTCCTCTCGGACTCTCACCTGATGATAGCCTGATCTTAAGTCGATCTTCGAATAATAAGTTGACCCTTGCAACTGGTCAAACAAGTCTTTGATGCGTGGCAATGGGTAACGGTTCTTGATAGTCACCTTGTTGAGTTCCCGATAAACAATACACATGCGGAAGGACCCGTCTTTCTTCCTTACAAACAACACTGGAGCTCCCCAAGGCGAAGAACTGGGTCGAATGAAGCCCCTATCCAGTAACTCCTGCAGTTGATTAGACAGCTCCTGCAACTCTCCAGGTGCTAAACGGTAAGGAGCACGAGCAATTGGAGCTGCTCCTGGTGCAAGATCGATTTGAAATTCTACTTGACGGTGAGGAGGTAAACCAGGAAGCTCCTCAGGGAACACATCGGCGAATTCACGTACTACTGGTAGATCCTCGATCTTTCTTTCTCCTGGCGGAGTATCAGTAACAAGTCCCAAAATAGAAGGATACCCCTTTCGTAGACATTTCTACGCTTGCATAGCTGAAATAATACCAACCATCGCACCACTGCGATGCCCCTGAACCAACAATGGCTCTCCTTCAGGTATAGGGATACGCACAATCTTTTCCTTACACAGAATCTCAGCTTGGTGCTTAGACAGCCAATCCATACCAACTACTATATCAAAACTACCGAGGGTAACAGCAAGGAGATCAATATCAAACACTTGACCCACGAGATCTAGTTTACACCCAAAAAGAACATGCGAAGCTTCTATCGTTTTACCATCAGCTAATTCTACTACTTGCTTAACTTCTAAAGGTGTGGGAGTTAACCCTAGTCGCTGACTAAACTCTAGGGACACATAACTCCAATCGGCACCGAAATCAAATAACACAGAAGCAATAAGGTTTTTACAGAAAACGTACCAGTCACGACATTGTCGTCGTTCCTAGCATCCCCAACCCCGATCGTGAATACCCTTCCACAAGCACCGTTGCCCCCATTGTTGTCGTTGTTGTTGTTGTTGTTTCCAGCATTACCGTTGTTATTCTGGCGGTTGTTGTCGTTGGCGTTCTGATTCAACTGAGGGCAATCCCGCTTAAAGTGGCCCTCATCCCCACACTGATAACACCCTTTCTTGAAACTCTGATTCTGTTGGGGTTGCTGCCTTTGCTGTGTCTGATACTGCTGATTTTGCTGTTGCTGCTGCTTTAGCTGGGGGGCTCTACAGTTTTTGGCCTCATGGCCTACTTTCTCGCACCTACGGCAAGCCCGAACGCACTGCCCATAATGATGATAGCCACACTTGTTGCACTGCGGCTTCTTCCCAACATAAGAGCCCTGATTCTGGTTCATCGAAGACGACAGGCTGAAACTACGATTGCTGCCGGTGTCCGGCCTTTTCTGTGACTGCATCGAATTGGACGCCTTTTCCACATCGTTCCACTTAAGCTTGCTGTTAGTGGCGGGGGTAGTGGCTGTAGTAGCGGTAGTAGCGGTAGTAGCAGTAGCAGAAACACGTGGTGGTAGTGAATTACTCTCCACCTCTTGATCAACGATCTTGTGAGCCAAACGGACAATCTGTGTCAAGTTGTTGAGATTTGCTGCAGTAACCAAACCCTTCACTCGTGGAGGTAATCCCTTGATAAACAACTCAATTCTTCGAGACATAGGTCGGGACAAATTCGGGCACATGTCAGCCAACTCATACGATCGCTTCACGTATGCTTCAATCTCAGATCCCACCATTTTCAGGTCATAATACTCGTTCTCCAATTTCTAGATCTCATCGCGAGGACAATACTCCTCCCTGATCAATTCCTTAAAGTCATCCCAAGTAGTGGCGTTCGGCGCCTCGATACCCAACAGCTGAACCTGGGCATTCCACCATGTCGGGGCACCATCCTCGACTGTGCCCGTAGCATACTTCACTCTGTCCCCAGCAGGATAGTTACACATAGCAAATACCGACTCTGCCTTCTCAAACCATCGCAGGAGTCCTACTGCCCCTTCAGTCCCATTGAAGGTCTGTGGCTTACAATCCATGAACATCTTGAACGTGCAAGCAGGTGGATTGTTTTTGTTTTGCTGACCTATTGGACAAAAAAATACATTACAGGGGTAAGAGTCGTGTACGCGACACAAGATTAAAGAGTGTTTGGCACATTTCATACCAGCTTGGTAGGCTGCCAAAGCCTCACCCACACGTGTGTTGATTAAGTTTGTCAGCTCAGCTTGGGTCATTGCGATGTGACCACGTCCATGACCTCGTCCACTCATGATTCTATATATGGAGAGAGAACAAATTTAGGTGTCAAGATGAGGTAAAAGTCAAGTCTCATGTTGATATTTACAACTACCAAGTTTACACACAATAGAGCGGAACCCTTCTCACACTCGTTAAGCCTCACTGGGACTTACATGCACCTCACATTATTATTATGTGTGCACCCATAATAATAAGGAAATTTGCATGCTCATCTCACTGCCTCTTAACTTGCGTTAAAAGTTTCCCCCGCATTCAAGTAGCAAACAAATGGTATAACAGGACTAAGAATCATAGTAGTCAAAGGGTGGTGTCACACTATCATATCACCATAGTATCTAATATATCGTTTCATGCAAGCTGTGGGTGTGTGACTAGTAAACAGGTAATGCATAAAGTAAACAGAAATAGAACCTTGCAATCTGGAGCTGAGTGTCATGATCGATTTTTCGAACGTGTTCGGTTATAGTCTGGTTTTACAAAACGTTTTAAAACCTAGTTCACTATAACCAGTGGCTCTGATACCAAACTGTCACACCCCCAAAATACCACATACGGGAACACCGCAGGACGTGTGACGCACCAGGATCCAAGCCACCAATCACATTGAACCACGTATAATTTTTAAATAAATCATTTCATTAATTGTCAAATATAAATCCAAATCATAAGTTTAAACCAAAGGTGATGTTCAGCGGAAGAAGATAGTAAATTGTTAAACAACTGTTTCATGATAAGTGTGCTAAACCAAAATAGCAAATATATCCAAGAGCCTCGATCCATGACCACTCCAGCACTCCCAGATAGCAAGTCCATGTCAAGGAATCTAACGACCTGCTAGCATTCAGACAAGCTTGTCAGACGACGCTGGTGAGTTCAAAGTTTTGTTAACGCGTTTAGTTACCAGATGTGTGTTTAGAACAGTTCAACGTTATGTTTTGATGATGTTATTAACTCGATTACCGTATGTGGCTACTAGATGTGTTTGCCCAAACCCCAATGCCTCTATCAAAGCATTGGTCAAGTGGTCAAGGTAATTAGTTCACACCCCTCCTTCTGGCCCGGTGTGAGGGTGCCAAACCTAATAGCGCTATCAACTAAATACCTCGTTGCCTTCCCGGCAACAATCGGTTGATGTAAGGGGTCTTATATGATAGAAACTGAGTAATAACAAACATCCAATTAACCTGACATTCTTCCCTGAAAACGTTACCCGATATCCCTTCCCGGGATGCATGCTTGGAAAAGAACAGTGAACTTCACCTCGGTTTGCGCGGTATGATTAACTACCCGCACATAGTAAATCAATCAGACCCTACGGTATTCATGCGTGCGTAATCAGTTACACATTCTCAAAGTTCACGTCCACATAAAAGTCATAGTGTGCATACAAATTTCCACAACAATTATACAACTCATATAATCCCACAAATCACGTATATGTTCCGAAACAATGTTTAACAGTTGTGTGTACCATACTAGGTGTACGAACAAGATTATGTCACTTGCTCATCAATAAACATCATTAACAGTATTCATAATCATCCATCATTAATAGTAGATACGGTAGCATATTCATTCAGTATTATGCATGTAATTTACTCAACCACCAAAACCTACTGTCCATGCAAACTGTCCCCAGCGAAACTCCCCATGCGACGAAACACTAGGGATTTCGTCGAGAAACCATGTGACAAAGCTTTCCAGGTTTCGTCGAGTGGACATTGTGACAAAACCTACCGGGTTTCGTCGACTATCATGAAACACTTCATCAAACCCTAATGTTCACGGTTCCCATTGCCATCCCATCATTAGTTTTTGTTGTGTACTAAAATTTCATTATGCATGCTATCCAAACCCAAGAATAGAACCGCTACTTTCACAGTTCCCAATTTCCCAAACCAACACATCTTTTCATCATTTAATGCACATGTTAGGTTTACTGACAATGCTATAGAAATATGTATATTACTAGATTACATACATGGCCACAAATCTTCAACTACATTGGACCGATAGAACTACTGATGTATGGGTTCCCTAGAATTTCATGTGATTACCACTATTCGTTTATTAGTCAACAACAATCATTAAGGCCATCAAAATCATGTTAATCATATTCGTTTATTATTTATTGACATGTTCGGAATATAGGAACGATATCATTAAACACAGATCACAGAAAACACGTGATAATCATCAAATAATACGTAGCAAACAATCTAATAATTAATATTACTAACCCCCAAAATCGAACGATTGGTTGAAGGGAAAAGATTCGCAAGAGGGAAACCGCCGTCGCGAACATAGAGAGATCTAGGGTTTCTAAATGTGATTACGTAACTGCTCACAAGGTTTTATAATATAAAGAAGTTGGGCCGGCGAAACTACCTTGGGCCGAAGCCCGTTCCCGACGAAACCCCACCTTTGGACGAAACCCCAAGTTTCGTCGAAGTGTGCATGGCGAAACCCCACTGGTTTCGTCGAAATGATTATTAGGAGCGTTATGTTTTGTATCAAGTATGGTTTATAGATTTCCATGACTTAGTCAAACAGTGAATCAACAATTAACGAAACAGTGAAGATAGTTGATAAATGATTTAACAAGATGCACATATAACAACGTCATATATTATTAAAGCACACTGTAAGACAAGTACGTGTCGGGGAAGACCTTGGAAAGTCGGGTTGTCACAGATACAGTCCAAAGTAGCCGGGTTAAAATATTAATAGTAGCTTACATATGAGGGGATCAAAGAGTTTAGACCCCCGCCATCCAATACCGGTGGGTATTGAAGGAGATCCTACTAAATTTGACCCAGGTCCTTGCATGATCTATACATTGAACAAGGCAAGACTCTTACCAAACCGTTCCCTTAACCCCCGACCAGGTAGCCAACATACCTCCATATAGACTGTGGAGATATAAATGGTGAAAATCTTTTATTTTATATAGACAGTAAAATAATGCCAAGACACCACGGGCAAACGATAAGGAAGAATCACCTTCAACATAAGAAACTAATTATTAAAGTCATTAATACATAACCAAGTAAAATGTGCGAAAAGATTAAAAATAAAAAGTATTACACTAGACACTTGTCTTCACCAAGTGATGTAAGAGACTTAGGCAAATAAGGCCTTTGATTTTGAAGAACTCTTACGATCAATCTTGGATCCCGAGACAACTCACACACTCTATGATAGATAATGGATGATGGTGGTGGATGATGGTGTTGTGATGGTGGTGGGTGGTGGGTGAAGTGTGAGAGGGGTGGTGTGCCAAGGGATGGTTTGCAAATGAGCCAAGCACCCCAATTTATAGCCTGAACAGTAGCTCGGGCACGGCCCCGTGTCCAGTGGGCACGGCCCCGTGTCCATCCTCTTCTCTGTCTTCATTAATTGCAGTTTGTCTGCATTAGTTGACCACGACCACGTGTCCGCTGGGCACGCCCCCGTGTGCAGAAGCGTATCTGTACTATCAAGATTTGCCTGGATTCTACGAATCTTATAGTTCACCACGGCCCCATGTCCGTTGAGCACGACCCCGTGGTGGGTGATGGAATCTTCTATAGCTTTGTCTTTTATGCTGGCACTTGGGCACGCCCACGTGTTCACTGAGCACGGGGCGTGTTCAGCCTTCTGTTCTCTTGTTTTGCTTGGGAAGATGCTGTCAGGGAGGTCGGGCATGCCACGTTTGTATCTTTTCTTGTATTTATGTTAGATTTAGCTGCCTTTTTGCTTCTTTTGTTAATTTGAGCTCATTTAATCCTGAAAATACAAAAGGAAGACAAAAGCACACTTTTTCCAACATTAGTACTAAAGAAGGGTTAGTTTTATGCCACAATTGATGTAATTTATATGTTGCATTTTGCACACATCATGTACCTACACTTGATATGGTAATAGACATGTTGTAAACTTCCTTATTTCATGCTAAAGTTTCTTTAGTATTTTCTACATGGCCTTACGTGGTTATGGCTAGTGAGTAGTGAAGTGGGAGTTGTTGATATTTCACCAGAAGACGTGTCTAGGAAAGGTAGACCTAACCAAAAGTTTTAATAATGGAGCAATTTCACCTTTTAAATTAAACGATATCCTTGTTTCAATCACCATCACGAGCTAACATAGATAATTCTAGTGCAACTTCTATTTTCAGATTCAATGAACATATATGAAGCAGATCAACATTATTATGATTTATTTCTTTTAATTATGAAAGTTCAGTTTCATGGTAAGGGAATTTTGTTAGTGTTCTACAGGAGACTAGAAAGAACATGTATCCTCTTAATAGCAGTTTTATAGAACCATGGTTAGCTGATATGTGATAGTTAAGTTGATGGTTCAAAATTGAATCACTCTAGGGACATTTATTTTCATTGATACTTTAACAAATCTCTAATTCATGCTCAAAATTCACGTAAGATACATGCATTCATATTTGGTAGGTTTGAAGATTTGCCTTAATGTTTGTTACCACTGCTTTTAGATATTTATTTATGTTTGCTTTTGTATTTTTAATTAACTGTAACATTCTGCATGTTCTATAATAGAATGTAAATTAGGAGCAAAAGCAAGTGAATTTGGTGAAGGTGCATTTGTTCGTTGTAGGAATAGGAAGCTTTCTCAGACCTGTAAATCTCAAGGTATATTGCTTAATCACTTTTAACTTGAGAATATGTCATCAGATTTGCCAGTGAAAGTTCCTTTTTATCTATATAATAATTATATCTTATTAAAGTTACACATGGGCATGTATTAACTTAGGGCGTGGGTATAATTTGTCATATATAGTGTATTTGAAGTGAAGTGATATGGAATTATATAGATAATGAAATGAAAAAGAGATAGCCAACACAGATTCCTATTAATCAATTGAAGAAGGAGATGGGAATTACATAGAAAGCTAAGATGGGAAAACTAGAACATTCACATAATTTAATTCCTGCATGTTCTCTCCTTCAATTGTCCTTTTATAATCAAAAGTCTCATCGAGTATTCAGTGTTTGGGTTGGTTAGTTGTTGGGCCTAATGAATTGGGCTACCTAAATGGATCCATTTATTTAAGTTCATAACAGTATTCATGTTTGATAAACTGACTGGATGGTTCCAACCAAAGCAAGTCGGCTGGTTTGGATACTTTGAGATTTACTCGGTTCGTGTTTGATAAATTGAGCAGACTAGTGATTAATTGATTCTTTAATAAGCTAGTGTAAAAAGTTGTATACTGATGAGAATGTTACCATCTTACATGTATGTTTTAGAAAATAATTGTTTTTGTTTTCATATTTGATTATATTTTTCATGCTAATTTATCAACTAGATATCCATGCCACATAACTTATGTTAAGGTAAGACTTTTATTTTTTTTCAAAATACCAACTATAAGTGATTTGTGCATTCATGATATTTTGCACTAGCTAATAATGTAAAATAACTCTTTTTAACACATCTTAATACTGGTTAGGCTGAAAATAACATTATGCACATTATCTCATATGTAAAAGATATCTTTTGATCTATTTGTTTGTATTAACTTTAATTCACTTATGCATTTTCTCTTGGTGGTTTTTTTACCGAACAAGATATTAATAGCCTACCATGTTTACACGTATGCGTGTGTTCTATTACTCCATCTAGAGGTGTAACTTCTAGTTAGCGGGTTTTAATTGATTAAAAAACTACATCAGTACAAAAAATAGTGATTGCATGCTTAAAGAATATACTTTGGGCATTTTTTGACCCTATTGACCCATTCACCACATTTTTATCAATGTTTTAGTTCATCAATTGACCTATCTAAAACAGAAGATAACTCAATTTGACTCTTATAAACTAAAGGGTAAACATTCTCATCATGAACTCTCTTGTTGTTAGGTGATGGCAATTCTAACAACCATGGGTATTGAAAAAAACCACTCAATCTTTTGGCTGAAGAGCTTAAAGTGATGTCAAAAGAAGTATGTTTGCCTTTTATTAACTGCTCTTACATCTTTGATAGATGTGATCTTCAGATCTAACCAATTTAACATGAATTGTGAAATTTCAGGTTGAGTATAGTCAGTTGGCTAATGTAGCGACAATAAGTAGTAAGTGCCGGGAACTATGAAGGGGAAATATTACTACTAAGAAAACGCTAACATGATGATTATTTAACTCGCATGAAGATTGTGAAAGAGATTCATGAACACAATGAAGTTTTGAGTTTTTATTCATACACTTGTTAGTTTATTTGGGTTATATGTTTGATCATTAGACTTAGATCGACACTTATTAGACATTTGGAATCTTTGGAAGATTAATTGAACTTTAATTGAAGTGATTATTTTATGATTTCTACATTTTACAATTTTGTTTTTATTTTTTAATGTAAATAAATGATAATTGTAATTAACTAAAATTAATATGATAAACGTCAATGGCATTTAATTTGATGTGATTTTTGTGGCAAACAATATGTGCCACTAAAAGCTCAAAAGTTTGTACCGGCAGATAAAAAAGTGCCACTAAAATCCTAAAAACTTTGTGCGGCACATTGAAAAAGTGCCAATAAAAGGCTTTAGCGTAAGCGCTTCTAGTGGCACTTTTTTTATGTGCCGCCCATTCTTACAAGGTTCTTTAGTGGCACTCTCTTGTTTTTCTGTGGTACTTTTTGCATGCCACTAGATGGCATTTTTTTGTAGTGCATAGAACTGGAATTTTTTTTTCAGATTCACTCCATAATCTCTCTGCTGAGTTTTTATCCACAGAACTTGTAAACAACAACTTGCTACTGCTATATATTCTAATTCAGCTGTGGATGTGGCAACACAGTTTTGCTTTTTGCTTGCCCAACATACTAATTTTTCTCTAAGCATTTGACATGCACCAGATGTGCTTTTTCTGTCAAGTTTGCATCCTGCATGATCTGAATCTGTGTATGCAATTAATTCTATATTTGTGTTTTTAGGATACCACAAGCCAAGATCTGATGTTCCTTTAAGGTATCTAAAAACTCTTTTAACATCTTTCATGTGGGAATCTTTAGGATTGCATTGATACCTTGCCAGAAAACAAGTAGAAAACATTTTGTCTGGTCTACTGGCTATTAAGTATAGCAGTGATCCTATCATTCCCCTATAAGTTTTTATGTCAATTGGTTTACCTTCAACATCAGAATCAAGTTTGTTTCCTGTTGCCATGGCAGTTTTTGAGGATGAGCAGTTTTCTAGTGAATACTTTTTTCAAACTAGTTCTAACATATTTTGATTGACTAAAAAATATGCCATTACTTTGTTGTTTAACTTGTAAACCAAGGTTTTCAAATGACATGCCAAAGAAAATGGTTTTATTACGTTTTCTCAACAATACTTAAACCGGTTATCAAAAAGCTTTATTTTAAATCTTTTTCAAAGAAACTATGAACTCGCCAACTTTATGTTGATTTTTCGCATGCTGCGTTTTCAAAACTATGGAATTGTTGTAATAGAGAACCCATGGGTGTCACACCCCGACCACGTATAACATACAAAACGTGGCGGAAAACGTCGAGGAGTGTTGTAACAGAATTAATTGTTTCATAACCATGGCATTCAAAGTTGTATTTTATTTATAAACATAAGAGTTACATTGTCTTAAACAGGAAATAAAGAGTTCAGAACATAATTAAACTAAGTCTATCTTCATTTTATGTCTCTAAGGCACAGGTCCGCCCTAGTGTCACGATCATCATCCTACGGAAAAGCTCCTGAAAACACATGTGAAAATAGGTACGTTAGCATAAAAATGCCTGTGAGATACATAGGTTTTGTGAAAATAGGATTCACGACTTATAAGTTTAGGAAAAATTGTTTAATAACAGTCAGTCATGAACCTTGTAAGTTGTTTTGTTTTGTAAATCATTAAAAAGCAATGATATGTATAAATAAGAGAATAATGTAAGGTTAAATGAATAACCAAGTAAAAATGAGTTTGTATAAGATAAGTTGTTTTGTAAATCAATGTCTTGTGAAAATAATTTGTTTATGTAAAATGTAATATGTCAAATATTGAAATGATTTAAGTAACGCTACGACATGTAATATCATACAAACACTTGTTTATAGGAAGTACCAGCGGCGTATCCACCATGCTTGTATCATATTACACACGCCTCGTTACTCAAATCACTTACTCAAATCAACCACCAATGTAAATTGTTTATGTATAAATGAATTGTCATGTGTTAATGTGTAAACCATATCGAAATGTCTATGTTCAATGTAAACCACCAAATGTGTATATCAATGTCAAAATGTTTATGTTTAATGTAGATCATGTAATGTGTACCCAAAAATATCATGTATGGTAAGTGAAATAAATCAACTAAACCATATGTAAAATGCACAAAAACAAGGTATTGATGTAAAACATAGTTTAAATCAAAGTTATGTTTTGTGGAACAAATGCATGTTATACTGATACAAACATCTATGCGGTATTGTGAAAATGCATACATCCAAGCCTTAAGACTGTGGCGATAAACCCTTAAACAAATTAAAGATTTATCTAAGTTATGTATATCGAATTTGGTCATTCCTTCCAATCCAAACAAACCTAGGATTTCAGGAACGGGAGTTGTCAATTCCTATGGTACCACTACCTACTAACGAACGGCGTAGCTAATGTTAATGAATGTATTGTTCCATGTAAACAAACCAAATGTCATACCAAAATGTAAGCATGTGATGAAAACAACTGTACTAAGTACGCACACAATGGGCATACATAGCATGAAATGTAATGTAAAACAATGTACTAAGTACGCACACAATGGGCATACATAGCATGAAATGTAATGTAAAACAATGTACTAAGTACACACACAATAGGCATACATAGCATGAAATGTAATGTAAAACATGTACTATAATGTACTAACGAACATAGCAGGTATATGATTTGAAAACATGGAAAGCATGAAAGTAACAAGTAGGCACATGTGTTTCACCCCAAAACAGTTTGAAAACAGTAAAAGAGGGGTCTATGTACTCACTTGAGATTGCTCAGAAGTCCTAAGATAACCACCAAGCAATGCTAGAGATCACGGAATCGAACGGCACCTAATATAGGTAACTATGTTAATATACCAGACCTAAATCGGAAGATCGGATAGAATGCGGGTTCGTAAACCAAACGAGTATGGAGACTCGTGTAATATGGTTTAACAAAGCCTACATACTAAATGAAACCTAACATAAGTGCTTACGACCCATTACGACCCGTTTAGGTTGCTTATGCTACTTTAACGCGTCGCTCGCGTGAAACGCGTTCGGACCGCCTAACTAGTCCTATGACAAGTAAAATATGCCTTAACATATCTAATATTGTTACCAAAACAGTTTAGATACCAAAATTTATGTTACATATGCTTAAAATGAATTTTGGCGTCAAAAGGGCATTTTGGTAATTTACCTAAGGCATATAAACTACCTATCATACAACTACCTAAACGAAGCGACCATAAGGTATAACCATGGAAGGTTATTCCCTAATATGTTTGGTCGGATCCTAATGATCAACCAAATGGGTCGGGTTCGAAGGTATAAGCGATTTATCAGATCGCTTACCCTTACGACCCTAGACAACGTGGTAATCAGTAGGCATAGTCACAAGGGACTATAACCATCGTGATTACAATCACGTTGCGAATTTCAAACGAACTTCGCATTGACCATAAACTGGTCAATGTAGAAAGTCAAACAAAGTTTGACTTTCGGACTCGAAAAGAAATAAAAGAACGAAGGAACACTTACGAAGGGTCCCCGAATGCTAATCTAGATCAAAATAGCTCAGTTATGAAACAAATGTTTCAACTTAGAGCACATTAGATCAGATTCTTGTGAGGAAAAGTGAAGGGTGGAGGTGGGTATCTATAGTTTTCGGTTCACCGTTAGGATCATTTCTTGGAAAAGGGGGCATGATCTAAGCCGTACACTTGTTGGAAAGTTGTGGTAACTCATTTGCCATCCACCATAAGAGTTTGGCACTTGGCACTTGGCCTTTGGAGAGTGTTAAGGGCTGTTAACAGCTGAAAAAAAATGTTTTGCTGCATCTGGCCCCTACTTACGGACCTAGTTTGGCAGATTTACAGTTTCAGTCCCTGCAACCTCAAAACTTGGTTTTCGATGCGTTTTTTTGACACGTTTAAGCCCCGTTAACCCCATTTCAAAGCTCTAAAATGAAGTTAAAGTATAGGGAACTTAAAATGTGTTCAAAAATATCTCGGGTGTCGGTTCGTTTAGCCGTACGGTTACGTTGTTCGGTTAATTACGACGGAATGCGCATAAGCGCGAAAAATGATCCAAATGGCGTGACGAATGGATTTTTCTTATTCCAAACACTAAAATAAAATATTTTAGTGCTTACATAAATTTTTGGATGTCCGGATGTATTCAGAACGTAAGTTATGCGCGAAAATGCAAACTTGTGCACTTTTTGACGCTTTTAGTCCCTGAATGACCCCAAAAGTTTATTTTAGCATACCGAACCCCTCAAAGCCTATTTCTAAGCTATGTAAAGGATATTTATGGTATGTTTAACTTATGGTCATGTTCCAGAATGTTCGTTACAGTTCAAATTGGCATACTTTCGTAGTTTGTCAAGTTTAGTCCCTGTAAGCGAATTAACTTGTTTTTGCCATACCAAAGCCTTCAAAACTTATTTCTAAGTTATGTAAGGGTTATTTAAGGTATGTTAAGTATATGTTGATGTTCCGGAGTATTTGTCGCATTAAACTGGCTACGTTTACGCACCACTTTGCGTATAACTCTCTAGAAAGTGATATAGAGTTTGAAATTGAATAAAAGTCAAAACATGAAAAATGTAAAACATAACCAAACAAACATTGGGATCAAATGACATTGTTTTATTGATAATGGTACTGTTCATAATGATTACAAGCACAGATGTTACAGTCTCCCCTACTTGTGGAAATTTCGTCCCGAAATTTATTTAGAGGAAACTCGTGGAAAAAGATGCGGATATTTCGCCTTCATTTGATCTTCGCGTTCCCAAGTAAACTCGGGTCCACGTTTAGCTTCCCAACGAACTTTGACCAAAGGAATGCGCTTGCGTTTGAGCCACTTGACTTCACGTTCCATGATTTCCACAGGTTTCTCAACAAATTTCAGTGTTTTACCAACACGAATTTCGTCAAGTGGTATGTGGAGGTTCTCATCAGCTAAACACCTCTTGAGATTGGACACGTGAAAAGTTGGATGAACATTTCCAAGTTCAGGAGGTAACTCAAGTCTGTAGGCTACCTTACCGATTCTTTCGACGATCTTGAATGGTCCAACATATCTAGGTGCAAGTTTTCCTTTCTTTCCAAATATGATCACACCTTTCCAAGGTGAGACCTTAAGTAATACTCGATCACCGACTTGAAATTCCAAAGGCTTGCGTTTTGGGTCCGCGTAACTCTTTTGACGGCTCCTAGCTATCTGAAGGTTATCACGAACTTTCTTGACCTTATCTGTTGTCTCTAAAATGAGGGCAGGTCCAGTAAGCTGAGCCTCGCCGATCTCATTCCAGTAGACTGGTGAACGACATTTTCGACCATAGAGAGCCTCGAAAGGAGCAATTTTGATGCTGGTGTGATAACTGTTGTTGTAGGAGAATTCAATCAACTGAAGATGTGAATCCCAACTAACACCAAAATCGATCACACAAGCTCTAAGCATATCCTCCAGAGTCTGGATTGTTCTCTCAGATTGACCATCCGTTTGTGGATGATAAGCCGTGCTCAGATTAAGTTGGGTCCCCATAGCAGATTGCATGGTTCTCCAAAAATGAGAAGTGAAGCGAGCATCTCTGTCAGAAATGATGTTCAAAGGAACACCATGTTGAGCTACTATTTCATCCACATAGATTTTAGCAAGTTTGTCAGCAGAAAAATCCTCACGGATTGGCAAGAAATGCGCTGACTTAGTAAGACGATCAACAACTACCCAGATGGCATCATGACCTTTCTTTGTGCGTGGAAGTTTGGTAACAAGATCCATAGTAATGTTTTCCCATTTCCAAACTGGGATCTCTGGTTGCACCAATAAACCCGAAGGACGTTGATGTTCAGCCTTAACTTTGAGACAAGTAAGGCATTTTGATACATATAAGGCAATGTCTTTCTTCATACCAGGCCACCAATAGTGAATACGAAGACCCTTATACATCTTATCTGAGCCAGGATGAACAGAATAACGCGATTTATGGGCTTCATCCATAAGCAAGGTGCAAAGGTTATCTTGGCTTGGGACCCACAAATGGTCCATGAAGTAATATGATCCATTGTCCTTCAGTTCCAGAGCAGGTGTTATGTGATAGGGAAATTCCTTATCCATTAAACCTTGTGAAACACAAGATTGTTGAGCCTGAGAAATGCGGGCTTGGATATCGGATCGAGCTTGTATTACAGATTGAACACGTACACAATGAAGTTTAGTACGTTCCTTACGACTCAATGCATCGGCTACGACATTCGCCTTACCAGGATGGTAGCGAATTTCGCAGTCATAGTCGTTTAGAAGCTCGACCCAACGTCGTTGCCTCATGTTGAGTTCTTTCTGATTGAAGATATGTTGAAGACTTTTGTGGTCCGTGAAAACCACACATTTTGTACCGTACAAATAATGTCTCCAGATCTTTAGAGCGAAAACAACTGCACCCAACTCAAGATCATGAGTGGTGTAGTTCTTCTCATGTATCTTCAACTGCCTCGATGCATATGCTATGACTTTGTTCCTTTGCATCAGAACACAGCCAAGACCCAGTTTAGATGCATCGCAATAAATGACGAAATCATCATTGCCCTCAGGCAAAGTCAGAACAGGCGCGTCGCAAAGCTTCTGCTTCAAGTTTTGAAAAGCTTCCTCTTGTTTGTATCCCCAATCAAAGGGCTTGTTCTTCTGAGTTAAAGAAGTTAGTGGAATTGCAATTTTTGAGAAATTTTCAATGAAGCGGCGATAATAACCCGCTAGACCAAGAAAAGAACGAACCTCAGTAGGAGTAGTAGGCGCATCCCAATCCTTAATCGCACTGATCTTGGAGGGATCTACATGAATACCTTGTTCGTTGATGATATGTCCTAAGAATTGAACTTCTTTAAGCCAGAATTCACACTTGGAGAATTTGGCGAAAAGTTGCTCTTTCTTTAGGAGTTCCAGAGTAAGACAAAGATGTTGCTCGTGATCAGCTCAAGTCTTAGAATAAATCAAGATGTCGTTAATAAAAACAATGACGAACTGATCCAAATAAGGTTTGCTGACCCTATTCATTAAGTCCATGAAAACAGCAGGAGCATTAGTCAAACCGAATGGCATGACTGTGAACTCGTAATGCCCATACCGAGTGCGGAACGCCGTCTTGGGAATATCTTCTTCATGCACACGAAGTTGATGATATCCGGAACGTAGATCAATCTTCGAAAAATAAGAAGCGCCCTGTAACTGATCAAATAGATCATCTATGCGAGGTAGGGGATATCGATTCTTGATGGTAAGCTTGTTAAGCTCACGATAATCGATACACATCCTAAAGGATCCATCCTTCTTCTTGACAAAAAGAACGGGAGCACCCCAAGGTGAAAAGCTAGGACGTATAAAACCTTTGTCAGAGAGCTCCTGAAGCTGCTTAGACAACTCTTGCATCTCAGATGGTGCAAGACGATATGGAGCTCTGGCAATGGGATTTGCACCAGGTACGAGATCAATGCGGAACACGGCTTGGCATGCTGGGGGTAGACCAGGTAACTCTTCAGGGAAAACTTCAGAATAATCCCGAACGACAGGAATATCTGAAATAGACTTACCCTTGCCTTTATCTGCTGTAACATGTGCTAAGAAAGCCACATAGTTCTTCCGCAGATATTTCCGAGCTTTAAAACAAGACATGAGTTTGAGGCCACCAGACGGTTTCTCACCTTGAACCTGTAGGATCTCGCCTGTCGAAAGTGGCACACGAACAATCTTCTCAGAACAAACTATCTCTGCGCGATGCTTGGATAACCAATCCATACCCACAATGACGTCGAAGCTTCCAAGTTGCATTGGCGTGAGGTCGATAGGAAAAAGATGGTCGTTAAGGTTCAACTGGCAGTTGCGAAGAACAGACTCAAGAATAATGGGTTCACCACTAGCAACCTCTACTGTGAAAGGTTTACCTAGTTTTGTTCTAGACACGCGAAGCATTGGCTCAAAAGACAATGACACAAAACTCTTGTCGGCACCCGAATAAAAAAGAACAGATGCATGCTGATTATTAATAAAGAACGTACCGTTCACCACATTATCGTCTGCCTGCGCCTCTTGGGCATTCATGTTGAAGACTCGCCCTCGAGCCTGAGCCTGATTCTGATTCTGGTTAGCTAGCCTTGGGCACCGGTTTCTGTAGTGGGTCAGATCCCCACAGTTATAATAAGCACCTGGTGGGTAGTGTGGTCGTGCAGCTTGACCCTGTTGCTAAGCAGGAGGCTGAGCAACTTGTTGAGCCGGGTTCTGAACTGCGCGATTCTGAGCAAACCGACAAACATCGGCAAGATGACCTGACTTCCCACAGTTAGTACAGAAACGACACTGATGTTGCGGCTGATGGTGACTGTTGCATCTATTGCACAAAGGTGCATTCCCTGAATACGGCTTCTTCGCTGGAGGCTGTGCGGGTTGGTTGGGAGCTGCCTGGTTAGCTTGGGCAGTGACAGCATAGTTTTGGGAAGCCTTACGCTTCCTTGCCCTTTTCGATGAACCAGAATCCTTTCCATTCTTGTTTTGACCTTTCTTGCTATCTTCCTTGTCAGACGACTGTTTCTTGCCCTTGTCACCCTTCCTGTGTAATTTATTCTTCCGAATCTGCGACTCAGTCAATGTCGCTGATAACTCGATCGCCTGACGGAGTGTGGCAGGGTTACTACCAGTAATGATGTCTTGTACTGAGTCAGGTAGGCCGTCGATGTATGTTTCGATAGCCTTGTTGAGTGGGGTAACCATAGTCGGGCAAAGCAGACTCAACTCCTCAAACCTATCAGTATACGCCCTGTGCTCACCACTATCTTGCTTCAAATCATCAAACTCCTTCTCTAACGCTCGCTGTTCATGACGAGGACATAACTCCCTCATCATAAGAGCCCTGAGTTCAGCCCAAGTTTGTGCTAGAGCAACATCTGCACCACGGTCTCTCATTACCCCATTCCACCATGTAAGAGCCCTCTTCTGAAACACACTCGAGGAAAACTCGACCTTGCGATTGTCAGGACACTGCACGTGGCGAAAAGTATTCTCAATGCTCTCAAACCATTGAAGAAGCCCAGTCGCTCCTTCAGAACCACTAAACTTGAGTGGTTTAGCCGAGTTAAAATCCTTGTATTTGCATGGAGCATTGTTATTGTTGTTGGCTTGGTGCCATTGAGCAAAGAGATTTGGGAATTGAGCAGCCATCTACTGCGCAATGATTTCTGCCAGTTCGGCAGTCGCAATCAGATTGTCGCATCGAGGAGGCATTCTAAAAGAGGAACATGAAAGGAAACGAGTGAGATGATTGGATGAAGAGAATGAGATGAAACAAAATCAACAAAAGCAAAGATGGTGGTCATTCGTCCGCATTATCAAGCAAACAAATGACACACAGTGACTAATCAAAGTAAATGGATCAAAAATAATGTATCACGAAGACATGCTCGCCTATAAGTGAACACTCATCCGAAGAATTCCCAGGTAAGCGCAACTGGTCTCGCGTCTGATGAGATATATACGAAGTGCTTGCCTAGACAGAAAACCCAGAATACAGGCATTCACTCTTCCAGTTTGCACGTGTTCACATTATTTAAAACCCAAGACGTTGACGAGATTTTGAAAATTTGAAGGCACAAGGCCAAAAATTTAGTCAAACTGGAAGGGTTCAAAACCTTACAAAAGAGGGTTCGAAACCTTGTAATAAATTATCCAAAAACAGATGATTGTTTTTCAAAAATCGTTTCGGAAAATTTGGTTTTTGTTTTGATAATCACCTAAGGATAGGTGATGTACATGTTTTAAGATCTAAACACAAGATGACTTGTGTTAGGGTCCTAGAAAGGTTATAGTCTAGGTCAAAGAATTACTAATAACCTAATTCCCTATAACCATTGACTCTGATATCAACTCTTCTGTCACACCCCGACCACGTATAACATACAAAACATGGCGGAAAACGTCGGGGAGTGTTGTAACAGAATTAATTGTTTCATAACCATGGCATTCAAAGTTGTATTTTATTTATAAACATAAGAGTTACATTGTCTTAAACAGAAAATAAAGAGTTCAGAACATAATTAAACTAAGTCTATCTTCATTTTATGTCTCTAAGGCACAGGTCCGCCCTAGTGTCACGATCATCATCCAACGGAAAAGCTCCAGAAAACACATGTGAAAATAGGTACGTCAGCATAAAAATGCCTGTGAGATACATAGGTTTTGTGAAAAAAGGATTCACGACTTATAAGTTTAGGAAAAATTGTTTAATAACAGTCAGTCATGAACCTTGTAAGTTGTTTTGTTTTGTAAATCATTAAAAAGCAATGATATGTATAAATAAGAGAATAATGTAAGGTTAAATGAATAACCAAGTAAAAATGAGTTTGTATAAGATAAGTTGTTTTGTAAATCAATGTCTTGTGAAAATAATTTGTTTATGTAAAACGTAATATGTCAAATATTGAAATGATTTAAGTAACGCTACGACATGTAATATCATACAAACACTTGTTTATAGGAAGTACCAGCGGCGTATCCACCATGCTTGTATCATATTACACACGCCTCGTTACTCAAATCACTTACTCAAATCAACCACCAATGTAAATTGTTTATGTATAAATGAATTGTCATGTGTTAATGTGTAAACCATATCGAAATGTCTATGTTCAATGTAAACCACCAAATGTGTATATCAATGTCAAAATGTTTATGTTTAATGTAGATCATGTAATGTGTACCCAAAAATATCATGTATGGTAAGTGAAATAAATCAACTAAACCATATGTAAAATGCACAAAAACAAGGTATTGATGTAAAACATAGTTTAAATCAAAGTTATGTTTTGTGGAACAAATGCATGCTATACTGATACAAACATCTATGCGGTATTATGAAAATGCATACATCCAAGCCTTTAGACTGTGGCGATAAACCCTTAAACACATTAAAGGTTTATCTAAGTTATGTGTATCGAATTCGGTCATTCCTTCCAATACAAACAAACCTAGGATTTCAGGAACGGGAGTTGTCAATTCCTATGGTACCACTACCTACTAACGAATGGCGTAGCTAATGTTAATGAATGTATTGTTCCATGTAAACAAACCAAATGTCATACCAAAATGTAAGCATGTGATGAAAACAACTGTACTAAGTACGCACACAATGGGCATACATAGCATGAAATGTAATGTAAAACAATGTACTAAGTACGCACACAATGGGCATACATAGCATGAAATGTAATGTAAAACAATGTACTAAGTACGCACACAATAGGCATACATAGCATGAAATGTAATGTAAAACATGTACTATAATGTACTAACGAACATAGCAGGTATATGATGTGAAAACATGGAAAGCATGAAAGTAACAAGTAGGCACATGTGTTTCACCCCAAAACAGTTTGAAAACAGTAAAAGAGGGGTCTATGTACTCACTTAAGATTGCTCAGAAGTCCTAAGATAACCACCAAGCAATGCTAGAGATCACAGAATCAAACGGCACCTAATATAGGTAACTATGTTAATATACCGGACCTAAATCGGAAGATCGGATAGAATGCGGGTTCGTAAACCAAACGAGTATGGAGACTCGTGTAATATGGTTTAACAAAGCCTACATACTAAATGAAACCTAACATAAGTGCTTACGACCCATTACGACCCGTTTAGGTAGCTTATGCTACTTTAACGCGTCGCTCGCGTGAAACGCGTTCGGACCGCCTAACTTGTCCTATGACAAGTAAAATATGCCTTAACATATCTAATATTGTTACCAAAACATTTTAGATACCAAAATTTATGTTACATATGCTTAAAATGAATTTTGGCGTCAAAAGGGCATTTTGGTAATTTACCTAAGGTATATAAACTACCTATCATACAACTACCTAAACGAAGCGACCATAAGGTATAACCTCGGAAGGTTATTCCCTATATACTATGGTCACCTAATGTGTTTGGTTGGATCCTAATGATCGGCCAAATGGGTCGGGTTCGAAGGTATAAGCGATTTATCAGATCGCTTACCCTTACGACCCTAGACAACGTGGTAATCAGTAGGCATAGTCACAAGGGACTATAACCATCGTGATTACAATCATGTTGCGAAGTTCAAACGAACTTCGCATTGACCATAAACTGGTCAATGCAGAAAGTCAAACAAAGTTTGACTTTCGGACTCGAAAAGAAATAAAAGAACGAAGGAACACTTACGAAGGGTCCCCGAATGCTAATCTAGATCAAAATAGCTCAGGTATGAAACAAATGTTTCAACTTAGAGCACATTAGATCAGATTCTTGTGAGGAAAAGTGAAGGGTGGAGGTGGGTATTTATAGTTTTCGGTTCACCGTTAGGATCATTTCTTGGAAAAGGGGGCACGATCTAAGCCGTACACTTGTTGGAAAGTTGTGGTAACTCATTTGCCATCCACCATAAGAGTTTGACACTTGGCACTTGGCCTTTGGAGAGTGTTAAGGGCTGTTAACAGCTGAAAAAAACGTTTTGCTGCATCTGGCCCCTACTTACGGACCTAGTTTGGCAGATTTACAGTTTCAGTCCCTGCAACCTCAAAACTTGGTTTTCGATGCGTTTTTTTGACACGTTTAAAAGCTCTAAAATGAAGTTAAAGTATAGGGAACTTAAAATGTGTTCAAAAATATCTCGGGTGTCGGTTCGTTTAGCCGTACGGTTACGTTGTTCGGTTAATTACGACGGAATGCTCATAAGCGCGAAAAATGATCCAAATGGCGTGACGAATGGATTTTTCTTATGCCAAACACTAAAATAAAATATTTTAGTGCTTACATAAATTTTTGGATGTCCGGATGTATTCAGAACGTAAGTTATGCGCGAAAATGCAAACTTGTGCACTTTTTGACGCTTTTAGTCCCTGAATGACCCCAAAAGTTTATTTTAGCATACCGAACCCCTCAAAGCCTATTTCTAAGCTATGTAAAGGATATTTATGGTATGTTTAACTTATGGTCATGTTTCGGAATGTTTGTTACAGTTCAAATTGGCATACTTTCGCAGTTTGTCAAGTTTAGTCCCTGTAAGCGAATTAACTTGTTTTTGCCATACCAAAGCCTTCAAAACTTATTTCTAAGTTATGTAAGGGTTATTTAAGGTATGTTAAGTATATGTTGATGTTCCGGAGTATTTGTCGCATTAAACTGGCTACGTTTACGCACCAGTTTGCGTATAACTCTCTAGAAAGTGATATAGAGTTTGAAATTGAATAAAAGTCAAAACATGAAAAATGTAAAACATAACCAAAAAAACATTCGGATCAAATGACATTGTTTTATTGATAATGGTACTGTTCATAATGATTACAAGCACAGATGTTACAATGGGAATTTGAGTACTTAATGGGCGTTCATTTTCTTGAAGTCTTAGCTTGGATACTTCCACTGTGCAACGAAGATACCATTCGGATCACACCCAGCTCTGAGGTAATCGATTTATTGGGGTGTGACATAATCTGTCCCATGCACAAGGAAACACACATGACTCTTAACAAGGAGGATGGGGTGGGGGTTGCTCCTTGTTACCACTCTCCGGCATGAGAATAAGTATTTGCTTGTGACCAAAGTAAGTATTAAGTAGTATGTGTGAGACAGCAGATTAGCGTTACCTCAAACCAGGTTCGGGATGGGTATTTATAGCCGAAGAGTAAAGGAGAAAGGCCCGAAGGGCCGCTAGATGGGCATAGGGCTTGACTGACAACGCGTAGCCTCTTTATAGGTGTGACAACCTGTACTCTCGATCCCAATTATCGAGAGAAGGGTAATTTATAGTTTATTATTAGTATTATTAATTAAAATAACCGCATCAGGAATTATTATTTTGACTCAAACTAATGGGCTTAGCGAGACACGTAACGTTATGCAAAACCAAACACACGGGCCAAGCCCAACCCATCTTACCTAAACCCCTAAAACCCTACCACATATATATACCCATTGATAAACCCCACCCCTCTTTTAAAAACATTAAAACCGTAAAAACTTCCGTCAGCCACATAAACACTAAAACCCCTCTTCTTCTCACAAAATCAGCCACCGGAGATACGATTCCGGTCGGCACACCAGCTTCCGGCAACTGTTTAGGCAAGCACACCACACCGAGAAACACCCCTTCCCTCGTACACGCTTACATCAACCCATATCTCGTATCAGTACCCCCACCATCCCCCTTGTGATTGAGTCGCCGGAGCTGACTTCTTCTCCGGCTAATGTTCCCGTGACACTCATACCTACAACCCATCCCACAGCCCTTTTTACATTAATGTACATACACATACGTTCCAGAAATTGGTATCGGCAGAGAGAGTTTTTGAGATAGAGAGGGACGACGGTGGCTGGTTACAATAGCGGTGACGGCGGTGACTCGACGGTGGTTGTGCTGAGTCAACGGTTATGATGTTGGCAGAATACTGTTTCTCCGATAAGATGTGGAACGTCGACGATGGACTGATCTTCCGGCAGAGCTCCGGTTAACCACGAAATGGTGAGATGATAAGGATGATGGTGATGGTGGTTCTCCGGTGGACCAGCAGCGCCGGCGACGGGAGCAACCATGGCAGTGGCGGCAGCTGACACCCGTCTTCGTCCTTTGGTCTCTCGGTCAGTATATGCTATGTTTGAACATTTGTGGTTATTGTAGATTTTGGTTTTGTATGGATTGTGTGGTGATTGTATGAATGTTAGACTAGGGTGGTGTTTTAAGAGACTGACTATAAGTTGTCGTGAATAAAAAAAAGCGGATGAAGATGTTATCGTGATAATATGTGACCCATTGATTATTTTTGGGGTTCATGTGGTCTTTGATTTTGTATATTGTTCACTGTCTTGATGATTTAGGTGTTGTGATTATAAACTAAGTGTTACATCTTGTTGTTAGGAAATAAGTAGGGTGAATAAATGTGACAATTGGCACTTTTCCATGTATTCCGTACAATATAAACAATAATTTGTACCTTAATAATTGTGCATGATTGAACTAATGAAATGAATGATTTTCTGATTACTTTCAAAGACATACAAATGCATTACATGTTGCATGATTGCTTATCATTATTAAATGCAACCCGGAATAGTTCAATTAGTGCACAAGACGAAGCTAGCACACTTACCAGACAAACTAGAAGTACTGATGGGAGTTTAGTACTTAGACAAACATGTTGTTAGAACACAGAATGAGCCCCGGAACCAAGAGTTACACTAGAATATTTTGTAGGAGAGTAGGGACTATAAAACTGCCTTTCGAGTGACGATTTAAGCGCCAGAAAGTGCCCGAAACACACCTAAACTACAGAATTCTGCAGAAAACAACAAAATTCAGCATTTTAATCTCAAAATATAATGCAGAAATAAGGTTTAATGGTCCATAATTGCGCAATTTAGCACCTTAACGAACCAAAACTGTCATAAAAGACATCATATTGCACACTAAATTGCGCAATTTTGCACCTTAACGAACTGGTAACCAAACGAACAACCGGACACTACCCGAAACACCAAAATGTAACTAGAAACATTGTTTTAATGTTACAAAGCTAGTTATGATCATTAAACATCATATTACTACCTAAAACACTTAAACACACTTAAACCCCTAAATTAAACACTAAACATGTAACTAGATCATGTAACTTGGAATTGAAATCCAACTAAGACCCCCCATCATGGACGGTTACAACAAGGGTGTCCCACCCTTGATTTTCTTTCAATATTTTATTAAGTATGTTAATTAGATATTGAACATATTATACTTTGTGTAATAAAATGTTGGAGAAAGATGATAAGAAACCACAAGTCCCTAACTGACTATCATCTTCAACATTCTATCTCACTCAAAACCTTCTCCTCTTCTTCATTACTTACGGCCCAACACCCTCTTCCCTTGTCATCATTCTTCAAGCCATTTCCAAGTAATCCAAGCATAATCTAAGGTGATTCAAGCACACTTAAGAAGGTTGGAAGCAAAGGAACTTGAAGGACCTTCTCTAGGAGCTATTATCCACTTCTTTTCTTCATCAACTTGCTTCTTGTTCTTCCCTAGCCATAGTGCTAGTAGTAAGCCTCTTTGATCTTGTTTTTACTCTTAATTTTAGTGGTTAAAGTAAGATGTAACTTGGTAATCTAAAGAATCTCAACAAAACAAGAAGATGAATATGAACATAAAGCTTAAAAACATGAAGATCGAAGTTGTTTAAGTGTATGTCGTAAACTTGTTTATTGATTACTTGTATGTATGGTGTAGATCACCACATAAAGCTTGCTAGATGATGATTTAAAACATGATCTAGCAAGTATGAATATGATTCTTGAGAAATTTATGTTGATTATCCTTTATGTTGAAAATGAACTTGAAGATGGACTTGATTTTGTGTAGGATGATTAATCCTACAAGTTGTAAACCTTAAAAATGTAAGATTTCAAAGATGGAAATTTCATGAAACTAAAGTTTACTTCAATAATTAACATGGTTTGATTTTTGAAAAAAAGAAGACTTGTTTTAAGTGTTAGATGGAACACTTGATATGTGTAAGTCATGAAAAACTCAAGAAAATTAGTTTTTGAAAAATCATCTTACAGGTTGTAAAGGATGAAAATTTAAGAATGAGTTTTATAAAATAAAAACCATGGATTTAGTGTTATTACAACACATTAAACATCATGTTAAATTACTACAAGAAATTACAAACTTCAAGTTCATGTCATATTGTAAAAATGCATATAAATGGCTTATGGTAAGTTGTAAGTTGATTAATGTTGATTGATGACGAATTTTTAAAAGAAAATAATATGCTATTAAGCATGGAAACCTCCATTTTTAAGGGGAAACTATGGCAAAATTTTTGTAAAATTTAAACACTTAGAAAAAATATTTTTAAACAAGTGTTTACAAGTTATTTTTTATGTTGGTTTTAAGTATAAAATTTGCCATAATTTTTGTTATAAAAACTACAAATATTGGAGGTTGATTTTTGATAATAAAAATGACTAAGTATATATTTAAGAAAATATATATTTTGAAGACACAAAATTATGTGCTACTTGTATATTGCTTGTATTAGTTATATTAAAGTTAGGAACATTGAAAATAATATAACACACCAAAATACCAACAATTGTAATAAGAAATATTTCCAAATTCACAAGAAAATTAATATATATCTTATACCCAAAATTGGACAAATTGGACAAAGGACATTTAGACAATATATATATATATATATATATATATAGGGAGAGGATTATGAGAAAACTACATATAAATGAGAAAACTAGAAAACTAACTAAAAAAACCTAAAAAACATACCAAATTTTTTTTTACATTTTTTTATAAAAAAATCGCTAGTTTTTATATATAAAAAAATTTTCAAATTTTTTTTTGTTGTACTGCACATGTGCATTATATGTGTACTACACATGTGCACTATATCCGTAATAGTGCACATGTGCAATACAACAACAAAAGGCTTTTTTATTTTTTTAAAAAAAAATTTTCCATGCATAAAAACCTGCGATTTTTTTTTATAAAAATTAAAAAAAAAATTGGTATGTTTTTTAGGCTTTTTTAGTTAGTTTTTTGGTTTTCTCATTTAAACTAGTTTTTTCATGATCCATCCCCTATATATATATAGGGGAGCGCTAAAATGAAAACCACCTCCAGTTGTAAGAACCACTCTCAACCAATCAGAATATGCCAACATAAAGGGTATTATAGTCATTTCCACACATTGTCGTATATGTCTCTGTCTGTCTCTTTCCTCTGTCTCTTTCTTTTAAAGACATCACAAACCAATTCATTCATTCATCTCTCATCTCTCTTTCTCTAAAAACCTCTGATCTCTCATCATCGGTTATCCACAATCATCACAAGAAATCAAAATTAAATGTTCATCATCTTCATCTGAGTACATAGATCAAGTTACCGGCACCACACCCCACACCGGCGACCCCCCAAAAACACCACACCGGCACCCCACTCATTTCTCCAGCGACCCCCAAACACCACACCCACACCGGTGACGTCCCCACTCGTTTCTCCGGTGACCTCCAAACACCCCACTCGTTACCGGCACCATCACCCTGTTTCAGTCGATACCGTCGGCGGTGGGAGGTGGTGAGGAGCGAAGGAGAACGGTGGCTGGGGTAAGGGTGATCTTGAAGATTTTATGATGGTTTGTAGGTGGAGATAAGAGCTCCGGTGGTTTCGGTGGACGCCGCCGCAGTCGTTGGTGGGGGGGGGGGTGTGAACCGGTGGTGGCCACCGCAATCGGTTGATTTCTGGTGTGTTAAGATCTCGGAGAGATTTCGTTGTCTTTTTCGGTGAGGTGAAAAAATGCTTCAGCTTTTATCGCTTTTATCGCTGGTGTGTTAATTGCTGCTTGCTTTGCTTCTTTGTTAATTAATTGATAATACATGCAAATCTTCTTTTATGCACGCCTGTATCTTATGTTATTAATGTCCTCGAATGCTAAAATAATGCATTATTTGACCGGTGGTCGGAGAAGATCCGGTGACATTAATGTTCTCAACAACAATGGAATCAAGATTTTGCCTTTCCTTGAGGGGGGAATTGGGTTGAAAATATGAATATAATTTTTTTATGTCTTTGGTTAAGTTAATTGAAGATAAAAAAAAGAATGAACATAAAAAAGGAATTTTGTTCAATTGATTTTAGAGAAACTGTTGTTTTCGGGTGTCGGTGCTGCCCGGTGGTGCCCGCGCGTTGGTGCCCCGTGGTGCCCGCGCGGTGCCGGTGGTGCCCCGTGGTGCCGGTGGTCGATTGAAGTGTGGTTTTATATTTGTGGCGGTGATGATGAAAAAAATGCATATTTTGATGACGATGGCGCGGCAAGGATGGTGGAGGGTAGGTTTTTGAACCTGCAACCCCACTTTGCAGCCTTTTGATTATCGGGAAATCTGAGCCAAACCCCGTTTTTTTCGAAATACACATTGTTTTCTTGTTGTTGGTTTTTTATTTTCCCCCCAGTAGATGATGATAATAATCTATCTGAGAGACATACCGAGTTTGCGATTTCTGGGTGCGTTCGTTTTGCGTAAAAAAGTTTTTGGGAAAAAAGTTAAACCATAAACTTTTTAACGTAAAGCGTAAAGCGTAAAAAGTTTAAGATAAAACGTAAAATGTAAAACGTAAAAAAGTAAAAATTTTAACGTAAAACGTAAAAAAGTTTTACGTAAAACGTAAAAGTTTAAAAAGTTAACGTAAAAATTTTAACGTAAAACGTAAAAAGTTTTACGTAAAACGTAAAAAGTTTAAAAAGTTTAACGTAAAACGTAAACTTTTTAACGTAAAACTTTTTCTACGTAAGTTGTAAAACGTAAAAAACCGTGAGATAAAACGGCACCTAAACAAGGGGCGTGAATGCGGCGCATAAAAACGCCGCGGAAAAAAACGGAACGTAAAAAACGCCGCGTTAAAACGGTACGTAAAAACGGCGCGTTAAAAAAACGACGCTTGAAAAAGTTGAGCGTAAAAAACGGCGTCAAAAAACGATCCCGTTAAAAAACGATGCGTGAAAAAGCCGGGCGTAAAAACAGTGTGCAAAAACCGACGCGCAAAAAAATTGTCTTGTTAAAAAATCTGAGTTGAAAAATGTTTTTAATAAAAAACTTCTTTTTAAAAAATAAAAAGTAATATAATAAAACAAAAAAGTAATAAAAAAATAATAAAGACTAAAAGACAAAAAATAGTAATTTTACTAAACTACCCTTTTGGATTAAAATATTAAAGACATAATAAGACAAAATATATTTAATATTAATATTAGTTACTTTTAATCTCATCCATCCATTTTGTTGATCTAGTGGTTAGGAACTGGTTCTCGCGGTTCTTACAACTGGAGTTGGTTTTCATTTTAGGGGTCACCTATATATATAGTATGAGGTTCATTGGGGAACACTAAAAAAGTGGGGAACAGTGGGGAACAGACTCAAACGAACTCCGATTGGACTCATTCCAGCGGCGTTGGAACCGGCTCGTCGAACCCTAACTAAGATCTTTTAACCCTAAACCCTAAATCATAACACCTAAACCTTAAATATATTAGGGTTTGGCTTTTAGGGTTTAGCTTTAGGGTTTAGCCTTAAGGTTTAGCTTTAGGGTTTAGGGTTTAGTTTAAGGGTTTAGGGTTTAGCTTTAGGGTTTATCTTTAGGTTTAGCCTTTAGGGTTTAGCTTTTAGGTTTTATAGTTTAGATTTTACGGTTTAGCTTAGGTTTTAGCCTTATTTTTTAGCTTTAGGGTTTAGAGTTTAGAAGTTACGATTTAGTGTTTAGGGTTAAAAGATCTTAGTTAGGGTTCGACGAGCCGGTTCCAACGCCGCTGAAATGAGTCCAATCGGAGTTCGTTTAAGTCGGTTCCCCGCTGTTCCCCATTTTTTTAGTCTTCCCCAATGAACCTTCCCCTATATATATATATATATACACACACACACACACACACACATATATATATATATATAGGGAGAGGATCATGAGAAAACTAGAAAACTAACTAAAAAAGCCTAAAAAAAGCTAAAAAACATACCAAAAAAATATTTTTTTTACAATTTTTAATAAAAAAATTGCTAGTTTTTATATATAAAAAAATTTTCAAAAAATAAAAAATAAAATTTGTTGTACTGCACATGTGCATTATATGTGTACTACACATGTGCACTATATCTGTAATAGTGCACATGTGCAATACAACAAAAAAAAATTATTTTTTTAATATTTTTTCCCATGCATAAAAACTAGCGATTTTTTTATAAAAATTTGTAAAAAAAATTGGTATGTTTTTTAGGCTTTTTTAGTTAGTTTTTTGGTTTTCTCATTTAAACTAGTTTTCTCTTGATCCATCCCCTATATATATATTTTCTGGAAATAAATTCGTAACTTGACAAATATGACAAACGGTATTTTTGGAAACCGAAGAAACAACAAAATATGATTTTTTTTGGGTAAAGGGTTACCCCGGTGATTCTATATATTCACAAACAAATAAACCAAGTAGTGTAGATAGTCTACACTAGTTCAATCATGAGACATGCCCCATGAAAGTAGACACAATTACAACCATAAAAACCAAAAATAACTAGGAGACAACTAGACTAATCTCTAGACAAAATGCGACATGAAGTAAACTAATCAGCCGCCATCGTTATCAACTTCTCCCCCACGAATCTCCCATTCTCCAAGAAGCCTCCGCACACTTGCAGTATTCTTTAGCTTAGCTCCAATCTGCTTGTATCTTACCGTGTTTAATATAATTTCACTGACCTTCTCCGGTGGTCTCAGCTGATTTTTGAATAACCTAGCATTTCTTTCTTGCCAAATGAAGTACAAAGCAGCCGCAACAAGTAGCTTAGCAACATAAATCATAGCCGATTTAGAACGAGCTCGAACCAGCAACCAATCGACGATATCACTCCATTTCGGGCTAACAGAATCCATACCCACCTTTTTCCGAACTATATGCCATACTTGAGAAGAATATTTGCATTCAAAAAATAGGTGCGGGTGTGAGTCAAAGTTCTGATAACATAACAGGCAACACATCATATTCATGTTCTTCCTCCGCGACAACTCCCATTTTAGAATTTTGTCTTGAGTCAAAAGTTTACCTTTGATGACCAACCACATCATAAACGCATCTCAAGGGATACACTGCGAAAACCAAACAATGTTGCACCAATTCACTTCCGGTTCTTTGTACCGAACCGAATGCCAAACACACGAAGAGGAAAACTCAGTTAGATCACTACCATCTCTCCATAATAGTCTACCAATCTTTGTCAGATTTAAATGCACTTGGTCCAATTGAATGAGCACCGGAAAAAGATCTCTCCATGCCATAGGCCAGGACCAAGTACCATGAGAATAGATGTTAGCCACAGAATCGTCCAGATTAAAATCTACATCGGTAATGGTTCTAGGCGAAATAAACTCACCGAGCGGTCCTATATCACACCAGTAGTCGAACCAGGCTGATGTTTTAGCGCCATTGCCTACCTCCGACCAGATATGTTTACTGATAAGCGGCCGCAATTGAACCAAATTTCTCCAAGACCAACAACAATTAGAGGGGGTTTTACACACCCAGAAACTCTTGCCTTTTAACCGGTAACTATGCACCCAATCAACCCACAAAGAATCACGGTTAGAAACGATACTCCAAATGTGATGAGACAAAAGAGCCTTATTCATATCCCCGATTCGTCTAATGCCCAAACCCCCTTCATATTTCGGAGTACAAACGGTCTTCCAAGAAACTTTTGATTTGCCTTTAGTAAACGAACTCTCTTGGGACCATAAGAAATTTCGCATACATGCTTCTAGCTCATTAATAATACGAGCCGGCAACATAAAGACAGATGACCAATAGATGCATATAGATGAGAGAACCGAAATAATAAGCTGTAACCTACTAGCAAAAGAGAGCGACTTGTTCCTCTAGTGCATTATACGCTTCTCTAATCTTACCACGAGCACTCGACAGTCATTATAACCGAGTCTGGAAGAGATTAGAGGCACACCCAGATATCTGACAGGC